>JAPXFY010003655.1:5000-7500 GCA_030674185.1 Monoplex corrugatus | reverse complement strand
ATAACAGCAAATGGCACAACCTTGACACAGGTTAATAAGTTCAAATACCTGGGAACGGTCATTTCATCAGACGGCAGATGCACATCGGAAATAGCTGGCAGAATCGGCCAAGCCAAAACAGCATTCAAGAAGATGACAAGCATTCTTACCAACAAATGCCTATCAATTAACATCAGAAAGAGAGTCCTTGAATGTTATATAGAACCAATACTGTTGTCCGGATGCGAGGCGTGGACAGTCAGCAAGCAAAGCCAGAGCAGGATCGAGGCAGTCGAGATGTGGTTTCTCAGAGGAATGTTGAGAATTCCATGGACAGCAAAGAAAACAAACGAGACAGTCTTGATGGAGGCAGACACAAGTAGATCACTCATAAGGAAGATTAGGAAAAGACAAGCAACATTTATAGGCCATTTTATGAGGAAGGGGGATTTAGAGCACCTGGTCACAACGGGAAAGCTGGAGGGAAAGAGAGCACCAGGTAGACCCAGGGAGAGAATGCTGGACGGACTTGCAGAGTGGCTGGGGATGAGGAGGGTGGGGGAGATGCTGGGGGCAACGAGAGATAGAGATGGTTGGAAGTCCATGGTCGCCAACGCCATGCGGCAGGGCACCTGATGATGATGATGATGATTGTATGGACCAGACACCGACATAAGAGCAGCGACCGACTGCGGAACATCAGTACCGATGAATGTGTGAACAAGAAGTATCAGAAACAGAAAGATGGACTTGATTCATGATGGATGCTGACACCTCCTCCTTCTTCTTCTTCTTGGCGTACGCTGCTACACAATCATCTGAGTCCGGGCGATGAATGCAGCCGTCTTTTCCAGCTCCTGTCTGCAGCCATGGAGTTTGGTTGTCAGCGGAGTGTCTGTCGGCCACACGTCCTGTCTTGCCACCTGGTGAAGGGGACATCTTTGGAGTGTATGCTCCGTGGTTTTGGTCTTCTTGACCGCAGGGACAGGTTGGAGAGGGCGCCAGCTTCAGTTTGCGGTACCTGTGGTCTTCTTTCTTTCTTTCTTTTTCCTTCCGCTTGTACCGGTGGGCGTCGCGGGGAGATACAGTCGTCTGTCAGCAGCAAGGCGGGTGGCCTGGAGAAGGGACATCTCGTGAGCTCTGAGGGTGTCTGCCACGGAGTCGCTCCATCGTCGTCTTGGTCTTCCTCTGGCTCTCCAGCCAGAGTATCTGGTGTTGTATGCCCGAAGAGCTGGATGGTTTAGGGCATACGTGTGAGGTGTCCGAACCACTTAATCCTCATATGTTCGATGTGTTGTAGGATTGGTGTTGCTCCTACCATGTCTCGTATCACCTCATTTCTGATCTTGTCCCGCCTTGTCTTGTTTACTGCTTTCCTCAGGCATTTCATTTCACAGGTGACCAGTTTTCTCTCGAGGACTTTAGTTAGGGACCATGTCTAGCACTGGTATGTCAGCGTTGGTAGAAAAATGGCGTTGATGAGTTTCGCCTTAGTGCTGGTGGGAATGCTGGGGTGTTTCAGGAGAGGGGCAAGTTGGTAGCTGACTGCGTTGGCTTTCTGGATCTGGTCTCGATTTCTCTGTCTAGTTTGCCATTTTCAGTGAAGATGCTGCCCAGGCCTCCCAAAGCCCAACCCCTCGTCCTCGTCGTGGGAGGTGGAAACAGGTAATGCTGGCCAACGGGGGACTGGTGAAGCTGTGACTGGCTTAGCAGGCCGGCAGTGGATAAACAAATTGCTCAAGAAAATACAAGGAGATACAAACGGTACATGTGATGCTGACACCAAGTTCATACGAAGTTGACAGAGAATTTAAATGTGGTTTTACTCCCATTTGTAATTCAGTTGTCTGTACTGCAGGGCACGCACAACGTGTGAACTTTTGTCATAGTATGACGGCCCTGGCTTGTTCACGGAAGCGGCATGTTAAGTATCCCTCGGCATGCAAACTGAAGTTGACTGAATCATATTGAAACATGGCGTCAGACTGTGTGTGACTGCCTACTGTCTGTCCCCATGTGTTGGTGGTCCATCAGGATGTCTGTTAGTGTCCTTGGCTTTATATAGACGCCATGAACTTTGCCCTTTCCCCTTCGTCATCATCATGGGGTCAAAGTGAATGTGTGAGAAAATTATGGGTCAGCACTGCTACATGTTGTGACTAACACTGACCTTCCTTATAGTGGCCCGTCGGCTATTGGTAACACCCTGCATGTAACACCTTGTATGCAACATCCTGTATGTAACATCCTGTATATAACTTCTTGTACATGACATCCTGTATGTAACACCCTGTATGTAACATCCTGTATGTAACACCCTGTATGTAACACCCTGTATGTAACACTCTGTAACACCCTGTATGTAACACCCTGTATGTAACACCCTGTAGGTAACACTCTGTAACATTCTGTATGTAACACCCTGTAACACCCTGTATGTAACACTCTGTAACACCCTGTATGTAACACTCTGTAACACCCTGTATGTAACACTCTGTAACACCCTGTATGTAACACTCTG
>JAPXFY010000365.1:57500-62001 GCA_030674185.1 Monoplex corrugatus | reverse complement strand
GCAAGCAATGTTGCCTGTGGGATGCCTGGGACTCTTTCAGTATTAATAGTACCCCAACCTTCTGGACATTCTGTGCTAGAAATTTCCTTTTTTTATTTCTTTTTGTTTTGTTTTTTTTGTTGTTTCTTTTGTTTTGTTTTTGTTTTGTTTTGTTTTGTTTGTTTTGTTTTTTGTCACTGTTTTTGCCTTGTTCCTTTTGCTTTCTGTCATTTCTTCCCATCGTTTCCGCTTTGCTGGTCCATTTATCTGTATGTGTTCGATAAAATCTTATGTATTTTCTTTTAGGATTGATAATTGGGTACATGTGTTATGTGTATTTTCGGCTCCAGGGAAATGTGATATTCAGAAACAATTTTAAGTAATGTAGGCCCGTTTTTATGTATGTTTTGGTGTCTTTAGTTATGTTTAAACTTGTAATCAGATTTTTTTTTTTCAAATCCCCTGTGCGTCGAACTGGACGGAGTGGTCAACGCCAGGGGCATCTCCTTAGATTATGTGCGCAAATGCACTGATATGTGTACTTAATTTTTTTTTTTTTTTTCCCATGTTGAAGTATTGTGTATGTTTTGAAACGGTTATAGCCCTGATATGGCTCTACGCAGTCGGCTGGGCTTTAAACAGAAATAAGAATAAGAATAACAGACGAGTAACAATCTGCATGCTTGTGATTCGAACCCGCAGCCTTCCAATCATTAGTTTAACCCTTTGACCACCGCATCCTGTACACCAGCATCCTATATTATCAACCGTGTCTGCAAAACAAAAACTTAACCCTTTGACTCCCTCACTCTATCTACCACATTCCTGCAAGAAGCTAGTGGATAGGGCGAGGGATTCAAAGGGTTAAATTTTTGCAGTTGGTGGATGGGGTGCGGGAATCAAAAGGTTAAACGGAAAATAACAATGACAATAACAATAACAGGAACCAGAAGAAACACGAAAAATGAATAAGAACGCGTATTTAGTACAACCAGCTTCCTTCACAACCAGCCATGATGGAAGGCAAAAACTTAACCCTTTGACTCTCTCACCGTATTCATCGGCTTCCTGTATGATCAACCGTAATAGTTCAACACTTGTTTTGGATTTCGAATAACAAGAACAGGCGAACAATAATCTGTACGTTTGTGATTCGAACCCACAACCTTCCAATCAGTAGTTTTACTGCAAGGACCACTTCGCCACAGCGGCTGGGTCTGGTCAGAAATTTGAGTAGTTCCCTCCATAAGGCTTCCGTCAAGTGGAAGAAATCAACTGAGTGGTCCTGGTCTCACCCCCACCCCCCCACCCCCGCCCCCAACCACCCCCCAAGAACACGTAACCACATAGTAAATGGTGGGTATGATCAGATTACTGGGCCCAAAAAGTGCCGTCATGATTTAGACTTGAAGGGATTTAAACCCCAACCTTCACCCCCCCCCCCCCCACACACACACTCATTAGTCAGTCTGTGTATGTTAACGGCGGTAGACATCATGGCAGCTGATTGAATTTTGTGACCGTCTTGATTGTGATTGGCTGCGACGTGCAGACCGCTGTGCCTGATCCGTGGCTACTACTGATCGTCTTATCCCAGGTAGCACAGACATAACTTACGCATAAGATTATGCTGTACAGTATATTTGTAACCACGGTTTTGTGTTAGCATATCTAGTTTTTTCGTTATTTTTTTTTTGCTTTAATTCCAAGGGCATGCCTATTATTTGTTCTATACAAGCACAACTGTTACACGTATCTTTAAGTTTTTATTCTCCAAGCCGACAATCACCATTAAATAACTTTGGTTCGGTTGTTTTTTGTTGTGCTGTGTGTGTGTGTGTGTGTGTGTGTGTGTGTGTGTGTGTGTGTGTGTGTGTGTGTGTGTGTATGTGTGTGTGTTGTGTGTGTGTGTGTGTGTGTGTGTGGTTGTTGTTTTTTGTGGGGGGGGTGGTGTTGTGTTTGTTTGTTTTTGTTTTTGTTTTGGGGGTATGTTGTTTTTTGTTTGTTTTTGTTTTGTGGTTTTTGTTTTGTTTGTTTTGTTTTGTTTGTTTATTTGTTTGTTTTTATGTACTTTTATTCTGAAGGGTTCATGCTGAGTTATGCTGTGTTTCTATAAGCACCAAACTTAGTTTCCAGGATCTTTAACGTGTTAAATGGTATTCTCCAAGCGTATAAAAGTGGCAGAATGGTTCTGACGTTCACCTGCCAACAAATAAGCTCTAGGTTCCAGGGTTCGTTCCCCATTGAGGCCTTGACCTTTCTCCTCAGTTTGACCAGAAATTTGAACGTCTAGTCCTTCAGAAGGCTGGAGGGAAAGAGAGCACTAGGTAGACCCAGGGAGAGAATGCTGAACGATCTTGCAGAGTGGCTGGGGATCAGGAGGGTGGGGGAGATGCTGGGGGCAACGAGAGATACAGATGGTTGGAAGTCCATGGTCGCCAAGGCTATGCGGCAGGGCACCTGATGATGATGATGATGAGTCCTTCAGAAGGGGACGAAAAACGAATCGAACCCGTGTGCCTTCTGGCCTGTGCACGCTAAAAGATCCCACGGCAGTTGAAAATCATGAAGAGCAGACCATTTGCCTGGTTGCCTTGGAATGAAACATTAGAGAGAGAAGTTGGTTTCCCAGGTCATTCCTCTTGAAGGCCAATTAGCCTTCTTGCCTTTCTGAAGCCTTGGTTAAAAAAAAACGGTGGCACTCCACTGTGGCGACGTGCTATGAAAAGGGAGAGCAGTCCGTGTTTTACATGGTAAATGTACTATGACAAAAACATCTATGTTCATATTCATATTCACGGTGACAAAAGAAATGAATATGAATATGAATATGAATAATTTTATGTCACAGTTGATTTACCAAGTAAAACACGGACTGCTCTCTCTTTTCAGAGCACGTCACCGCAGTGCCGTGCCACCTTTTCTTTATCACTGAAACTTTAAAAAGGCAAGAAGGCTAATGGATATGAACCTGAACGTGAATTTGAATCTGAATCTGAACGTGAATATGAATATTAATATGAATGTGAATGTGAATATGAATATGAACATAAATATAAATATGAATATTAATATGAATGTGAATATGAATGTGAATGTGAATGTGAATGTGAATATGAACATGAACATAAATATAAATATGAATATTAATATGAATGTGAATGTGAATATGAATGTGAATGTGAATATGAATATGAACATAAATATAAATATGAATATTAATATGAATGTGAATATGAATGTGAATGTGAATGTGAATGTGAATATGAACATGAACATAAATATAAATATGAATATGAATATTAATATGAATGTGAATATGAATGTGAATGTGAATATGAACATGAACGTAAATATAAATGTGAATATTAATATGAATGTGAATATGAATGTGAATGTGAATATGAATATGAACATAAATATAAATATGAATATTAATATGAATGTGAATATGAATATGAATGTGAATGTGAATGTGAATATGAATATGAATATGAATATGAATATGAACATGAACATAAATATAAATATGAATATTAATATGAATGTGAATATGAATGTGAATATGAATATGAATGTGAATATTAATATGAATGTGAATATGAATGTGAATGTGAATGTGAATATGAATATGAATATGAACATGAACTAAATATAAATATGAATATTAATATGAATGTGAATATGAATATGAATGTGAATGTGAATGTGAATGTGAATATGAATATGAACATAAATATAAATATGAATATTAATATGAATGTGACTGTGAATATGAATATGAATATAAATATGAATATTAATATGAATGTGAATGTGAATGTGAATATGAATATGAACATAAATATAAATATGAATATTAATATGAATGTGAATGTGAATATGAATGTGAATGTGAATGTGAATGTGAATATGAATATGAATATGAATATGAATATGAACATAAATATAAATATGAATATGAATATGAATATGAATATGAATATGAAGGTGAATAGTATAAACATAAAGGAAGTTTAGGCACCAACAGACCTGCATAGCAATCGAGAAAAAATCTCCACCCTTTACCCACTAGGCAATAGGTAACCAGGAAGGATTGAACCCCAGACTTTCTGATTGGAAAATGATATCTTAACCACTTGGCTGACATGTCCATCAAACAAACTGTCAACTTTTTCCTTTTTTTTTTCTTTTTTTTTTTTTTTTTATCCCTTATGGCGCGCCATACACGGTCAGTAAACTGAGTCAGTAATGACCGTAACAGGGCGCCATACAATAAACCCCAGCAGACTGTCTCAGCGACAATGGGTGGTATGATGGTCAGGAGAGAGATAAGAGAGTGTGGTGGTCAAGTGCTGGTAACTACGTCATCCGATACTATCATCTTCTCCATAGTCGGGACTGAACCACCGGCGCACCGTCCCTCCCCTCTCCCCCTCCTTCCCCTTTCTCCCTCCCCCCTCCCCTACCCGCTTGCTGGGTGAGGAGGGTTGCGGGACCCTGTCAGTAGTTCCCTCACTTT
>JAPXFY010000365.1:37500-50000 GCA_030674185.1 Monoplex corrugatus | reverse complement strand
CTACATGGTCAAGCCACATCTGAAGATGAATTTGGTTGTCCTTATTTTCCACTTCCTGTCAGTTGCCATGGAGCTGGGTGGTCAGAGGAGTTGTAGTCGGCCATGTCTCCTGTCGCTCCACTTGATAGAGGTGACATGGCTGTGATATGTGTTCAGCTGTCTGGGCCTGTTGGTAGAGGTGACATGGCTGTGATATGTGTTCAGCTGTCTGGTCCACTTGATAGAGGTGACATGGTTGTGATATGTGTTCAGCTGTCTGGTCCACTTGATAGAGGTGACATGGCTGTAATATGTGTTCAGCTGTCTGGTCCACTTGATAGAGGTGACATGGCTGTAATATGTGTTCAGCTGTCTGGTCCACTTGATAGAGGTGACATGGCTGTAATATGTGTTCAGCTGTCTGGTCCACTTGATAGAGGTAACATGGCTGTAATATGTGTTCAGCTGTCTGGTCCACTTGATAGAGGTGACATGGCTGTAATATGTGTTCAGCTGTCTGGTCCACTTGATAGAGGTAACATGGCTGTAATATGTGTTCAGCTGTCTGGTCCTGTTGATAGAGGTGACATGGCTGTGATATGTGTTCAGCTGTCTGGTCCACTTGATAGAGGTGACATGGCTGTGATGTGTGTTAAGCTGTCTGGTCCACTTGATAGAGGTGACATGGCTGTGAAATGTGTTCAGCTGTCTGGTCCTGTTGATAGAGGTGACATGGCTGTGATATGTGTTCACCTGTCTGGTCCGAAACAGCATTCAAGAAGATGAAAAGCATTCTTACCAACAAATGCCTATCAATTAACATCAGGAAGAGAGTTGTTTAATGTTCTATATGTAACAGAGTGCCTTGCTCTGTTACGATCTTTCCCCATTTACCTACAACGCTCAAAGGCAACACCGTGTAGCTTGCTTGCCTAGATCAAAAACGCCTTGCGTTCTCTTGGTCAAATTGTACTATTATCTCACAGCCTCTGCCTACCCATAGCTATGCATTGAACATTCCAAGGATCTAGCCAGTACATGACGATTGTAGATAACACACTGCTAAACAATTAGCAGATCTACAATGTGTACATGTGCTCGAAAGCGGGCCTACGACAAGATTTTGTCGTCATCTCCAGTCAGTATTACGTGGTAGTTTTACAGAACGTAGAGGGGGGGCCGTCACTAATGTATGCATGCTGCCTTCAGCATTATAGAACAATCGCCGTGTAATTGCCGGCGGGAACACTCAGACAATGACCGCAGGGCGCGTCTGTCTCAACCGCCTTAGGTATTTGTGGCTCGATAGCGAGGACATACCCACTCGCGAAACTGCCGGACAATGACCAGCTAGTGCTTTTGTTTGTAAATGTAGACATCTTCTGTTAGAATGTAGTAGTTCACTCTTGTACATTGACATTGTTATTTCACAAAATGTGTACTTTGTCATTGTATTTATGAAACCTATTTTGTGTCTTACAGGCACTGTCTTCCTTCCTGTCTTCTTCTTCGTATTCTTTTGTCTCCTTCCATATCCCAGTACGGTCCTTTTCCCTTATTGTCATTTTCCCATTTTCCCTGTTTTCCTTCCCTACCTATCCTCATCAAGAGATAATAAAGAGTCAAGTAACACAACGAGGACTTGTGTTTTGATTGAGAGACTTCCCTTTCTGCTCTGGATTATAGGACCACCACAGCAATCATCACCAAACCCCTTAACCCACTCATCCATCTCACCTGGCGCTGCGATTCATCAATATCATCATAATCACCTTCCCCCCCCCTTAACCACGCGACCTATCACACCTGGCGCTATCGAGCAGGATCCAGATTCAGAAAGGGAACTAAAAGGAAGACAGTGCTACAGGCTGCCCAACTGACCGACAACACTCCCACGACATGGCTGTAGTGAACACTCCGATTCTTCGCCCCCAGAAATTGCCAAAGTTCTCAGGAGAAGATGGCACCCTTGATGCTGAAGATTTCATTCGTGAAGTCAAACTGGCTCTTCACCTACAACCTATAGAGGATACAGCAGCAGCAGCAGGATGGATCCTATCTGCACTAGATGGACAGGCCAGAAAACTAATTGTTCGCATGCCAGCACTGAAAATCAATACGCCAGATAAAATCTTCAAAATCATCGATGAGAACTGGGGCGAACAGAGGGATGCTTCAACATTGGCCGCAACATTCTACAGGACTCAACAGGGTCTTGGTGAATCTGTCACAGAGTATGCCACTAGACTTTGGACTCAGTGGAACAAGGTGAACCAAGTACAGATTGACAGCCCTCTCTCAGAGAATGTCTTGAGGGACACCTTCGCCAATGGCCTACAGCCAACAGCCCTCAAGAGGGATATCAAGCGGTATATTCGGGACCGCTGTGATGTGTCCTTCGAAGGAGCCCAGAGAGAAGCCCAGCGCTGGGTACGGGAAGATGGCACCCAGGAGTCCCCAGCCCAACAAGCGGTAACATTGGAATACAATGCCACACTGGCACGGCTGGAAGCACAGATAGCAGACCTCACCACCAAATTAGAAAGACGGCAGGACATGACCACACCTAAACCACCTCCTACTGCTAGTAGACCCATACCCAGCTACAATGGGAATCAGTTGGAACAGGGCAGGAGGCACAAATACTGTATTTGGTGCCAGCGTTTTAGTCACACTGAAGACCAGTGCCGGGCAAAACGGGCATACCTGAGAGAGACGGGCCAACACACCTGGCAGCAACAACAGCAGCAGTACCAAAACACATACCCACGCCAGCAACGACAGCGTGACCGCCCACAACAGCAACGCCAACATACCCAACAGAGGCAGCAGGGAAACTTCTAGTCCCCGTTGCCAGCAACCAACGGGCAACGGGGAACACAGTACAATCAGGGCTCACTGGCCAGTGCCCCACTGCAGATATCACCATCAACCATAAGAGGGTCTCTGCACTTGTCGACACTGGCAGTGAAGTAACTACAGTGACTGAAACATGGGCTGCACAGCACCTGAAAGACCTTTCACTTCAGGACTGCCATGTTACCCTAAGAGCAGTCAACGGCGCAGAAGTTCCATACTTCGGTATCTACGTCGTCGACATTGAACTCTTTGGACAACGCTGCCCCAATGTCCCAGTCTTTGTAGTTAAAGAGCCCACAGAGCCGTCTATGCAGCAACGCAAAAAGTGCCTGCCGGTTCTGCTAGGCATGAATGTCCTTGGCCCTTGCCTTTCCCAAGCCCCAAATCTCCCTTCATCCCTCCAAGCCATAGCAAGAGAGATTCGCAGAGAAAACGCCCTGACCCGAGGGATGGCACGAACCACGCAACGTTGCAGAATCCCTGCCAACTCCATGGCTACAATCCAGGTGACGGGAAATCAAGTTGCCCGTCAGTTCCTCGCGTCACCTTTGGCCCGACCACTGCCTGGGGGTCTCATGCTGGTTCCCACTCTCCTGGATGCTGACCACAACTCCAGGTATGTACGGCTTGCAAACTTGTCCCAGGAAGATGTCTTTCTCCCTGCCAAAACTCCCGTGGCAGTTCTAAGTTCCATCACAGCTGTTGAGGGCCCAAGTAATGTCCAGTTTTCAACAACAGTGAACGAGCTGGTAGTCTCCATGGAAGCCCAAACATCTAGCCCTACTCCACCTCCCTCTCCACCTAGTCAGGCGCATCCTTATGTCAAGTTTGATGGCACTGCTGAACAGCAAAAACAACTGCAAGAGCTGCTTTCCAAACACACAGCAAGTTTCACCAAGGATAACAACGACGTAGGCTACACAGATGCAGTTCACCACCGCATCCGAACAACAGACCCTACGCCTGTGGCCGTACCATATCGACGCATTCCCCCACACCAGCTGAAAGAGGTACAGGAACACATCAAGGGACTTCTTGCGCAGAAGGTCATCGTTGAGAGCTACAGCCCATATGCTGCCCCCATAGTAATTGTCAGAAAGAAAGATGGCAGCCTCCGACTTTGTGTTGACTACCGACGCCTCAACAAGAAGATTGTTGGTGACGCCTACCCACTACCACGGATACAAGAGTCTTTTGATGCCCTTGTGGGTGCTCAGTTCTTTTCAACACTTGACCTGGCCAGTGGTTATCACCAGATTGCGATGCACCCAGACGATCAACACAAGACAGCATTTGTCACTCCCATGGGTCTTTATGAATATACAAGAATGCCTATGGGGTTAGTCTCGGCACCAGCAACATTCCAGCGCCTGATGCAGTCAACAGTGTCGGACTTCATGTTTCAGTTTCTCCTTGTATACTTGGATGACCTTCTGGTATATTCGAAAACCTTTGAGGAACATCTGGAACACCTTGATCGACTATTGGGACGCATCGCAGCTGTGGGCATGAAACTGCGCCTGGACAAGTGCCAGTTCCTTCGTCGGGAAGTTAATTACCTGGGCCACACCATTTCAGCTGGGGGAGTCAGCTGTGAAGATGGCAAGATTGAGGCAGTGAGAGACTGGCCAAGACCTACCACAACAACAGCCCTGCGAAGCTTTCTGGGTTTTGCCAGTTACTACCGGCGTTTTATCCACCGCTTCTCTAAATTAGCAGGACCACTCCACGACCTGGTCACAGAGGGTAGTAGAGATGCTAAGAAGAAAACTGTGGACATTTCCAACCTGTGGGGCGCCATCCATCAGACAGCCTTTGATGCTCTGAAGACGGCACTGATCTCTGCGCCAATATTGAGCTACGCCGATTTCACCAAACCCTTCATCCTGGAAACGGACGCCAGCCATGATGGGTTAAGTGCCATCCTATCCCAAGATCAAGAGGGAGGTCGTCGTGTCATTGCCTATGCCAGCCGCCGTCTTCAGTCTACAGAGAAGAACAAGGCCGCCTATAGCAGCATGAAGTTGGAGTTCCTGGCTCTCAAATGGGCCATCACTGAAAAGTTCCGCCACTACCTGCTGGGAGCGAATTTTGTTGTCTTCACCGACAACAATCCCCTAGTCCACTTCAGAACCGCTCCCCTTGGTGCCTTGGAACAAAGATGGGCAGCACAACTTGCCCAGTTTAATTTCGACATCAAATACCGACCAGGAAAGACCAACCCTGCTGATGCCCTTTCCCGATTACCCCACAGCCCCAGTGCCCTACCCCCTCCCACACCCATGCCACCTGAAGTTGCTATAGTCCAGCAGACCTGCTGCAACAGCCAGAACGCCACTACCCCACAGGCTGACCAACAGGACCATGCAGCACCGCCTGACGAGTCCCTGCAAATGGACACCATCTTGCCACGCCTGTCAACAAAGGAGCTCCATCAACTGCAGACCCAAGACAACACTTTGGGACCTGTACTGAAGTCCTGGCCAGCCAAGCCACCAGGTAGCCACAACCACCAGCTGCGCACGCTAGTACGGCAATACCCTCGTCTCATCTGCAAAGAGGGGTTGCTGTATCGGCGAGTGACGGACCCATCGCATGGAGCCTGTGAGCAACTAGTCCTCCCCAGCTCACTACGCCCTGATGTCCTGGCATCCCTGCATGATTGCATGGGCCACCAGGGTTATGACAGGACCATGGAGCTACTCCGGACCCGTGTCTACTGGCCTGGCATGTATGCAGATGTGAAGCAGTACCTGGCAAACTGCCAACGCTGTGCCATGAATCGCCTTCCCACTAGACTGCATACCCCATCTACCCCCCTTTTGGCAAGTAGACCCTTGGAGATCCTCGCAATAGATTTCACCAAGCTTGAACCTGCAACTGATGGCCGCGACACCGTTCTTGTCCTCACAGATGTGTTCACCAAGTTTGCACAGGCCATTCCTACCCGCAACCAAGAAGCGTCAACAGTTGCCCGGGTCCTGGTACAAGAATGGTTCCAACGCTATGGGGTACCAGAACGGATCCACAGTGACCAGGGGCGAGAGTTTGAATCGAAGCTGGTGAAGGAACTGTGTGATCTCTATGGGATCCGGAAGACGAGAACAACTCCGTACCATCCCCAGGGTAACGCACAATGTGAGCGATTTAACCGATCCTTGCAAGACCTCCTGAGAACACTGCCCCCAGAACAAAAGAGGCGGTGGCCTCTTCACCTGCCAGAGCTGCTACAGGCGTACAACACAACGCCCCATGCCTCCACAGGTTTTACACCATATTTCCTCCTCTTTGGCCAGGAACCCAGACTCCCAGTAGATGACCTTTTAGGACGGCCAGCCACCACAGCAGCTGGGACAGTTGACTGGGTAAAGCAACACCGCGTACGACTCCTGGCAGCACACCAGAAAGACCTGGACCAGCTCCGAAAAGCAGCAGCGGACCGAGCCCGGTATGACCCCAAACAAGCTGCAGACCATGAGCTACAGGTTGGTGATCATGTCTATGTCCGTAACCGTCTCATAGGACGCAACAAGATCCAGGACTACTGGCAGCCCCAGCTTTATCGTGTGACAGCCAGGCCATATGGCGGTCAGCATGTTTATTCAGTACTCCCTGTCTCAGGTGGACCAGAGCGGGTGATCAACCGACGGGACCTACAGCCAGCAACTGGACTCCTCAATGCAGCTGTGGGTCAACCACTTCCACAACCTGTACCACGACAACAATACTCTTCTGAGTCGGACTCGGAAGAGGAAACCTGGGTCTTCCGTCCACGGCCAAAACCAAGGCGCACTGTGCCGGCTCACCCTTTACCCACTGATCCTGCACCACAGCCAGCTATACCTGCACTTCCGCCCATCCCTCCACGGCGCTCCCAACGTCTCCTGAACAAGACACAGTGAGAACTTCAAAATAAGATGTAGACTCTTATGCGATCCTTTCCGTGGTCGCATGAAAGAACTTTTCATAGCTTGCCTATCTACAGATATTATGAATATTTTTAGTAAGACATTTTACATTGTATGCTTCATAATTGCATTTGAGAGACTGACCTAGGTGTACTATTGTACCGTGTATATGCCCATGTATGATTATTATTGTACCATGTATATGCCCATGTATGATTATTTGCACATTCTCTTTTCAAATTTTTCTTCATTTTCACTGAAGCATACCTTCGGAATTTTGATTGACATTGATGTGATGCTCTTTACATATTACATGTAGTTTTATACATTTGTCATTTTGTTTCCCGTAATGAATGTTTTCATGCATAGGTATGGCAAAGAGGCTTTAGTGAATTTATTAAATGCTACTTTCTTTAATGCTACTTTCTCTAGCTTATTATGTTAAGGCATTTGCCATTTCAGTGTTTCATACTTTCGTACTGCCAGTTATGTTGACCAATTCAGAGTCCTAACTTGACCAAGCAGTGTAACTGTCCTTTCGGAACTGAAATTGCAACTCTTCCAGTGTGCCCATGAATACCCTAGTTAATATACAAGTGGATTCCATACTCCACCATATTCATAGCATTTTACAATTTCATGAATTCTTGAGGTGGCCCTCAAATTTCAGCCTTCAAGAATTTACCCAATGTTCGCGCACCATCGCGGACGATGGTTTTCAAATTGGTGGGGGGAGGTGTAACAGAGTGCCTTGCTCTGTTACGATCTTTCCCCATTTACCTACAACGCTCAAAGGCAACACCGTGTAGCTTGCTTGCCTAGATCAAAAACGCCTTGCGTTCTCTTGGTCAAATTGTACTATTATCTCACAGCCTCTGCCTACCCATAGCTATGCATTGAACATTCCAAGGATCTAGCCAGTACATGACGATTGTAGATAACACACTGCTAAACAATTAGCAGATCTACAATGTGTACATGTGCTCGAAAGCGGGCCTACGACAAGATTTTGTCGTCATCTCCAGTCAGTATTACGTGGTAGTTTTACAGAACGTAGAGGGGGGGGCCGTCACTAATGTATGCATGCTGCCTTCAGCATTATAGAACAATCGCCGTGTAATTGCCGGCGGGAACACTCAGACAATGACCGCAGGGCGCGTCTGTCTCAACCGCCTTAGGTATTTGTGGCTCGATAGCGAGGACATACCCACTCGCGAAACTGCCGGACAATGACCAGCTAGTGCTTTTGTTTGTAAATGTAGACATCTTCTGTTAGAATGTAGTAGTTCACTCTTGTACATTGACATTGTTATTTCACAAAATGTGTACTTTGTCATTGTATTTATGAAACCTATTTTGTGTCTTACAGGCACTGTCTTCCTTCCTGTCTTCTTCTTCGTATTCTTTTGTCTCCTTCCATATCCCAGTACGGTCCTTTTCCCTTATTGTCATTTTCCCATTTTCCCTGTTTTCCTTCCCTACCTATCCTCATCAAGAGATAATAAAGAGTCAAGTAACACAACGAGGACTTGTGTTTTGATTGAGAGACTTCCCTTTCTGCTCTGGATTATAGGACCACCACAGCAATCATCACCAAACCCCTTAACCCACTCATCCATCTCACCTGGTGCTGCGATTCATCAATATCATCATAATCACCTTCCCCCCCCCCCCCCCCCTTAACCACGCGACCTATCACATATAGAACCGATAATGTTATACGGTTGTGAGGCGTGGATAATCAACAAGCAAAGCCAGAACAAGATTGAGGCAGCCGAGATGTGGTTTCTAAGAAGAATGTTGAGAGTTCCATGGACAGCAAAGAAAACAAACGAGACAGTCTTGATAGAGGCAGACACAAGAAGAAGATTATTCATAAGGAAGATTAGGAAAAGACAGGCAACATTTATAGGCCATTTTATGAGGAAAGGGGAACTGGAACACCTGGTCACAACAGGAAAGCTGGAGGGAAAGAGAGCACCAGGTAGACCCAGGGAGAAGATATTGGACGGACTTGCAGAGTGGCTGAAGACAAAGAGGTTGGAAGAGATGCTTGAGGCAACAAGAGATAGAAACAGATGGAAGGCCATGATCGCCAACGCCATGGGGCAAGGCACTTGATGATGATGACGATGATGATGTCTGGTCCTGTTGACCACAGGCAGGTTGGTGACCATGGCGTCAGTTGGAACTTGTGGTCCATACGGGCGTTGAGCCGGTTGTGGCCGGTGTGGAGCCTCATCAGGACCACTTGCTGCTGTGTGGACACAATGTGGTAGTCGTCCCTTTCTGTCCGTGGCTTAAGGAATGATCTGATGATGCTCCTCTTCTTACAAACAGAGACAGACGGAGAGTCAGAAAGACAGAGACAGATAGAGACAGAGAGAGACACCCAAACAGAGAGATTCACACAGAGACACAGATAGAGACACGTGGAGAGACAGAGACAAAGAGAGAGAAAGACAGAGACAAAGAGAAAGAGAGAGAGATACACACAGAGAGAAAAACACAGACAGAGAGAAGAAGATGGAGACAGAGAGAGATACAGAGAGACAGAAACAGAAAGACAGAGAGAGACAGACAGACAGACAGACAGAGACATAAAGACAAAAAGACAAAAACACAGAGGGAGAAGGACAGAGACACAAGGAGACAGAGAGCGAAAGAGAGAGAGAGGGAGACACACACACAGGGACACACAGAGAGAGAGAGAAAGACACACAGAGATAGATAGAGAGAAATACAGAGAGAGAGAGAGACAAAGAAGAGAGAGACAGGGAGACAGTTACAGAGACAGAGACAGACAGACAGACAGACATACAGACAGAAACACACAGACACATACAGACAGATATACAGACAAACAAGAGGGAGACAGACAGACAGATAGACAGACAGAGATACAAAGAGAGAGAGAGAGAGAGAGAGAGAGAGAGAGAGAGAGAGAATCAAAGGAAAAAGCGACAGGGAAACAGCTACAGCCAGAGAGAGAGAAAGAGAAAGAGAGCGAGAGAGACAGAGAGACAGACAAAAATAAGAGGAAGGGACAGACAGACAGAGACACAGAGAAGGACAATAATGATTTGACAGTTTGATGAATGAATGTCGTTGAAAACATTAAGCTCAAACAACACCACAGGGGGCTGATTTCAAAATAAACAACATAATCCACTTACAGACATTTTAACCGCAACATAACTGGTGAGAGAGAGACAGAGACAGACAGACAGTCAAACAGACAGACAGAGAAAGTGAAACACTCCTACAGAGACCGAGAGAGAGAAAGAGGGGAGACAGAGACAGAGGAATGGAAAAATTACAGAAGAAGAGAGAGAGAGAGGAATAGAGAAAGATAGAGACAGACAAATAGATACACTGAGACAGAGACAGAGAAGGGAGGTATAAAAGAGAGAGAGAGCGAAAGAAAGAAAGAAAGAGAGAGACATAAAGACAGAGAGAAAGGGGAGGTAGAGAGAGAAATAGAGGGAGGGAGAATCACAGAAGGAGAGAGACAAGGAGAGAAAGAGAGAAAGATAAGAGAAACAGAGAGAGACATAGACACAGAGACAGATGGGGAGGTAAGAGCGACAGAAGGAGAGACAGACAGACAGACAGGAAGACAGACAGACAGAGACAGAGAGACAAAGAGATTCAGACAGAAAGAGAGAGACAGAGACACACACAGAGACAGACGGGAAAGTAGAAGAGAGAGGGGGGGGGGGGAACAGAGGAAGGGACAATCACAGGGGAGAGAGACAAAGAGACAAAGAAGGGAAAGACAGAAAAACAGAGAGATACACGGAGACAAAGACAGAAAGACAGAGAAACAGAGATAAGAACAAGACGAAAGACGCGAAACAGAGACAAAAGAAAGACAGAGAAACAGAGAAAACAAGCGGAGACAAAGACAGAGAAACAGACAGAACAGAACAGACGAGAAACAAACAGAGAAAGAACAAAAGACAAGAGAAGGACACAGAAGAAAACAGAACAGAGATACACGGAGACAAAGACAGAAAGACAGAGAAACAGAGAGATACACGACAGAGAGCAAAGAAGGGAAAGAACAGAGAAACAGAGACGAGTATCCAACAAGAGAACAGAAGAACAGAATACGAACAGACAGAGAAACAGAGATACACGGAGACAAAGACAGAAAGACAGAGAAACAGAGAGATACACGAGACAAAGACAGAAAGACAGAGAAACAGAGATACACGAGACAAAGACAGAAAGACAGAGAAACAGAGAGATACACACAGACAAAGAGGAAAGACAGAGAAACAGAGAGATACACAGAGACAAAGACAGAGAAACAGAGAGATACACAGAGACAAAGACAGAAAGACAGAGAAACAGAGAGATACACAGACAAAGACAGAAAGACAGAGAAACAGAGAGATACACAGAGACAAAGACAGAAAGACAGAGAAACAGAGAGATACACAGAGACAAAGACAGAGAAAAAGAGAGATACACACAGACAAAGACAGAAAGACAGAGAAACAGAGAGATACACACAGACAAAGACAGAAAGACAGAGACGCAGAGAGATACACAGAGACAAAGAGGGAAAGACAGAGAAACAGAAAGATACACAGAGACAAAGAGGGAAAGACAGAGAAACAGACAGATACACAGAGGCAAAGAGGGAAAGATAGAGAAACAGAGAGATACACAGAGACAAAGAGGGAAAGACAGAGAAACAGAGAGATACACAGAGACAAAGAGGGAAAGATAGAGAAACAGAGAGATACACAGAGACAAAGAAGGGAAAGACAGAGAAACAGAGAGATACACAGAGACAAAGAGGGAAAGACAGAGAAACAGAGAGATACACAGAGACAAAGAGGGAAAGACAGAGAAACAGAGAGATACACAGAGACAAAGACAGAAAGACAGAGAAACAGAGAGATACACAGACAGAGAAATAGAGAGATACACAGAGACAAAGACAGAAAGACAGAGAAACAGAGAGATACACAGACAGAGAAATAGAGAGATACACAGAGACAAAGACAGAAAGACAAAGAAACAGAGAGATACACGGAGACAAAGAGGGAAAGACAGAGAAACAGAGAGATACACGGAGACAAAGACAGAAAGACAGAGAAACAAAGAGATACACAGAGACAGAGACAGAGAAACAGAGAGATACACAGAGACAAAGAGGGAAAGACAGAGAAACAGAGAGATACACAGAGACAAAGGAGGACGTAGAGAAAGAGGGACAGAAAGACAGAGAGAAACAGAGACACTGAGACAGATAGACAGACAGACAGACAGAGACAGAGAGAGAAAGGGAAATAAAAACAGACAGACAGACAGAGGGAGACAGAATCACAAAGGGGAAAAAAAAACAAGCAGAGAGAGAGAGAGACACACACACAGACAGAGAAACACACAGACAGAGAAACAGACACAGAGGGGGGAAGTAAAGAGAGAGAAAGGGACGGGGGGGGGAGGAGGGACAGAGGGAGGGAGAGAGACAGAGAGAGAGAGAGACAGAGATAACCGCTCTCCTACACAGGTTCATCCTATCGGTGACCTCAGTAAGGAGAGGGCTCCACAAGGGGGATAATTATCTTAATGACGTCACTACCGACCTTCTGGACCCTATCGGCCATGACATTGGGGTACTTCACTCACACACGCGTACACACCCGTGCGCGCGTGCACACACATACACACATACACACATACACGCACACACATACACACACACATACACACACATGCAAGCACACACATACA
>JAPXFY010000365.1:12500-15000 GCA_030674185.1 Monoplex corrugatus | reverse complement strand
GTCCACGCCTCGCATCCAAATAACAGTATTGGTTCTATATAACATTCAAGGACTCTCTTCCTGATGTTAACTGATAGGCATTGTACGCTGGTACGTTCTTGAAATGGGGAGTGGAGGGGGTGAGGGGATGGGTGGGGGAGATAATCGGAAACACAGAAAAATAGGATCAGAATGTGTGTTTAATTCAACAAAACAAAACAGACACAGAATTTCAGCTGACTCGCCTTTGCCAGGCGTACACAACAGACCAAACAAACAAAAACCGCTGTTTAACCCTTTGACTCTCATATCCTGTTCACCGGCTTCTGCATTGTCGACCACTCTGTCAAAGCAAAAAAAATTAACCCTTTGATTCCCTCATCTAGCTTCCTGATGGAAACTGGTGGGTAGGGTGCGGGAGTCAAAGGGTTAAGTTTTTGCAGTTGGTGGGTAGGGTGAAGCAGTCAAAGGGTTTAAGTGTTATAGTTGGTGGGTGGGGTGAGGTAGTGAAAGGGTTATTTTTTTTTTTTTTTTTTTTGCAGTTGATGGATAAGATGCGGGAGTCAAAGGGTTAGGGTTTTTTTGCGGTTTGTGGATAGGGTGCAGGAGTCAAAGGGTTACGTTTTTGCAGCTGGTGGATATGGTGCAGGAGTCAAAGGGTTAATTTTTTTGCGGTTTCTGGATAGGGTGCGGGAGCCAAAGAGTTAAGTTCTAGTGGACGAAGAAGTTTATTTATTTATTTTTAATTTGCTGAATTAATTCATTTGTTTATTTTCGTTTTTATTTTCAGGGGGGAGGGGGGGAGAAGGGAATCCCTGTATGATTTGGAACTCAAACCCGGCCTTCCAACACCTCAGGCAGACGCACCGACCTCCAAGCCATACACTCTATTTTTGTGAATGCGTGCTTGTCTGGATGATGGCAAAGAGAGGGGGGGGGGGGGGCGTGCTTGACTGACGCAAGATTTTAACCCTTTGACTCCCGCACCCTATCCACCAACTGCAAAAACTAGAAGGAGGTGTGCTTGACTGACGCGCGAGCTTAACCCTTTTACTCCCTCACACTGTCCACCAACTGCAAAAAAAAGTTAACCCTCTGACTCCCTTACCCTATACACCAGCTTAGCTTTCTGCTGGGTTCCGTCACATTGCGGACTTCATTGGAATGAAGTTTCAGACCAGTTAGCAAGAAACGGAGCATCCAAAAATGCCAATACCATAACATGCCATAATATACGACTTTCAGTTCATGAACTTGGTTCTGTGCTAGAACGTTCAGTTTATACAAATTTCTCCAATACCCATAGCCTGATACCTTACTGCCCCAGACAGCTAGCGTCCTTGATATACTGTACAAACTAAGGCTTAACTCTTGGAAAATAAAATATACACAGAATGTATGTATTTGTTCAAAAACATTATCTGTCCACCATCTGCTCTTTGAATGTCCTATCTTACTTACGACATATAGAAATAACAATTTTGATTTTTCATGTACTGACGCTAGAGATATTCTTTACAACAAAAATAATGATATTATCTCGTTAGTCCAGCTGATTCTCAGATCCCCTGTTGGCAGATTGTTATGAAGAGTTAATTAATTGTTGTATGTTATTATTTGACACTGTTAATTCATTGTTCTGAATTATTAATTGCACTTGTTCCCCTTCTCCCCTTCTTACATTCAAACTTCTATTACCCTTCCCCATACTCATCCTCCACCCCACCTTTTTTTCCCCCTTTGTGTGTATGTATGTGTGCGTGCGTGTGTGTCTAAAATCACTATTGTGAACAGACATTAAATAAAAGATTCATTCATTTGCAGGAAGCTGGTCGATAGCGTGAGGGAGCAAAGGGTTAAGTTTTTTTGGTATGCTAGCATGGTTGACAATGCAGCATAGCTGGAGGACAGGACGCGGGAGTCAAAGGGTTAAGTTTTTGCAGTAGGAAGATAAGATGCGAGAGTCAAAGGGTTACTTACTAAACCCGAGGGTGAAAAGTTATGGGTTCTGTGATGGCTCAGCGGGGTGCCGGAACTACTTCAAAAGTACTTCATATCCCTGGCACGTCTTTGAGCAGACGATCTTGTCGTGCTTTGAGTGATGTCTGTTTCTACTTAAGCACTACTTATGATGGGACGGTTCTTGTTCTCCGTCTGCATTTGTGAAGGAAGGGGGGGGGATGGGTACGCTTGAGGAGATGGGGGTGGGGTGGGGATGGGGGGAGTTTAGAGATTTGGGAGTGTGTTCATCGCACTCGCACGATTCCATATGCGCTCCATCATCTGGCAAGCTTCCAGAGCCTGTGCTAAAGAAATCTGTTTGCTGGCAATGTCTTGAAATAGAGAAAGGAGGGGGCAGGGTGAGAAGGAATCTATGAAACGCTAAGCTGACATCATCAGAGTGATGGAAACATTGTGTGTGTTTGTGTGTGTGTGTGTGTATGTGTGTGTGTGTGTGTGTGTGTTTGTGTGTGTGTGTGTGTGAGTGAGTGAGTGTGTGTGTATGTGTCTGTGTTGTTCG
>JAPXFY010003654.1:5000-7500 GCA_030674185.1 Monoplex corrugatus | reverse complement strand
GCTCAAAGATATATACAAAAGGGAAGAGAAGGGGTTAAAAAGAATCCTAGCTCTAAGGTCATGTATAATCAACTCATTCATACACTGTGATACACCCTTACATGCAGAAGCCAAAAGGTATGTACAAAAGGAAAGAAAAGGGGTTAAAAAGAATCCTAGTCCTAAGAGCATGTACAATCAACTCATTCGTATACTTTGATACATCCTTAGATGCAGAAACCCAAGTATATACAAAAGGGAAGAAAAGGGGTTAAAATAATTCTGGTTCTGATGTCATGTGCAATCAACTCATTCCTATATTTTGATACATCCTTAGATGCAGAAGCCCAAAGGCATGTACACAAGTAAAGACAGGGACGTAAAAAAATCCTTTTCCTAGGGTCATGTAACGATCATTTCATCAGACGGCAGATGCACATCAGAAATAGCCGGCAGAATCGGCCAAGCCAAAACAGCATTCAAGAAGATGACAAGCATTCTTACGAACAAATGCCTATCAATTAACATCAGGAAGAGAGTTCTTGAATGTTATATAGAACCAATACTATTGTACGGTTGCCAGGCGTGGACAGTCAACAAACAAAGCCAGAACAAGATTGAGGCAGCCGAGATGTGGTTTCTAAGAAGGATGTTGAGAGTTCCGTGGACAGCAAAGAAAACAAACGAGACAGTCTTGATGGAGGCAGACACAAGTAGATCACTCATAAGGAAGATTAGGAAAAGACAGGCAACATGTATAGGCCATTTTATGAGGAAGGGGGATTTGGAGCACCTGGTCACAACGGGAAAGCTGGAGGGAAAGAGAGCACCAGGTAGACCCAGGGAGAAAATGCTGGACGGACTTGCAGAGTGGCTGGGGACGAGGAGGGTGGGGGAGATGCTAGGGGCAACGAGAGATAGAGACAGATGGAAGTCCATGATCGCCAACGCCATGCGGCAGGGCACCTGATGATGATGAGGGTCATATACAAAGTGTTCTACCAATTGTTAGACCCTCCACAAAGAATGCCAGGTATCAATGACTCAAACAAGCCACCACCGTTTCGCACTGTGAAAGATTGTGCTCATCCGGATAACTGCGGTCTGTTGTCGGCTAGGGAAGTAAACCAATACATGTTAATGCACAAGAGAGAGAGAGAGACAGACAGACAGACAAAGAGACAGACAGACAGAGACAGAGAGACAGCTCAGAGACACAGACACAAAGACTGAGAGACAAAGAAAGACAAAGAGAGAGACAGAGAGAGACAAAGACAGAGAGAGAAGGAGAGACAGACAGACAAAGAGACCGACAGACAGAGACAGAGAGAGAAATATCCGCGAAGTAAGTAGTTTCATCTGGCATACATAGAAACGTGTGTGTGGGGGGTGGGGGTGGAGTTGGGTGGTGGATAGTGTGTTGTGTGTGTGTGTGCGTGTGTGTGTGTATGTGCGTTTGTGTGTTTGTGTGTGTGTGTCTGTTTGTCTGTTCCTGTGAGAGAGAGAGAGATGGAGGAGAAAATAGAGAGACACACACACAGACACAGAGAGAGAGAAAACAAGCGCAATAACAAAATTTTATTTAGCAGAGTAAAAAAAAGTGTGATTGTTGTTGTTTTATTTTGCTTTATACATCAAGCCCTCATCCACAGAAATCTATATCAACAGAAATAAATCATAAAAACAAACTAAAATAATACAGACGACGGAATATCACTTGTGTTCAAAATGAAACAAACACAAAAATGTTAAGAAAGGGAAATATACATTTGAACTTGATACACCTTAGATGGATAGAGACACAGGCAGACAGATAGAGAGACGGAGAAAGAGAGACAGACAGACAAACGGACAGCCAGACAGACACAGACGGAGACAAAGACAGACAGACAAACGCAAAAACAGAGACGGAGACAGACAGAAGGACAAAGACAGAGAGACATCAATAGGATTGGCCAGACAGAATCGATAGATGACATATAATTCGCATTTTCTATGCGTTGATGATTCGATTCTTTCTCTTTTCTCTTATCGTTTTCTGTTGTTGTTTTTGTTTCTTTGTTTGTTTGTTTTGTTGTTGTTTGTTTGTTTGTTGTTGTTGTTTGTTTGTTGTTGTTGTTTGTTTGTTGTTGTTGTTTGTTTGTTTATTGTTGTTGTTTGTTTGTTTGTTGTTGTTGTTTGTTTGTTTGTTGTTGTTGTTTGTTTGTTGTTGTTGTTTGTTTGTTGTTCTTATTGTTTGTTTGTTGTTGTTGTTTGTTTGTTTGTTTGTTGTTGTTGTTTATTTGTTTATTTGTTGTTGTTGTTTGTTTGTTTGTTGTTGTTGTTTATTTATTTTTTGTTGTTGTTTGTTGTTTGTTGTTGTTGTTTGTTTGTTGTTGTTGTTGTTTGTTTGTTGTTGCTGTTTGTGTGTATGTTGTTGTTGTTTGTTTGTTTGTTGTTGTTGTTTGTTGTTGTTGTTTGTTTGTTGTTGTTGTTGTTTGTTTGTTTGTTGTTGTTTGTTTGTTTGTTTGTTTATTTGTTG
>JAPXFY010003653.1:0-20800 GCA_030674185.1 Monoplex corrugatus | reverse complement strand
GATGCGTTTTATATTTTGTGATATGTTAGTGCCTGTGTACATATTACATTCTGTTAATGTAAAAATATGTAATGTAGAGTCAGAACAAGTGAAATAATAATTTACCACCACACCACCACCACCACCATCATCATCGTCATCGTCATCATCGTCGTCGTCCTCCTCGTCATCATCATTATTATTGCTATTATTATTTATCATTATCATTGCTATTACCATTAGCATTCTATTTCTAAAGTTTTGGACATAAAAATGCCTTGTGATAGAGAAAACCCAGAATTACCTTGACGTAAGTCTTCACGAACCAGAAGAACAAGAAAACCAATGTAAGCGCGTATTTGACAAAACAAGACAAAACAAGCGCAAATTTTCGGCCAACAGGCCTTTGTCAAGCGTGAACACACGGTCACAAACAGACCACAAACACCAAACAACGGATAATAAAAACAGGACTAAAAACTTCCCTGCTGCCTCGTCCAGTGGATAAAAAGGGACCAAATGCGCTGGAAAAGTCTTGAGGAAGTTAGCCTTTTTTTAGCTAGTCAGTCCATCGGTTGTTTTTTTTTTTACGGGCTATTATTACGTTTTGTGGAATTTTGTAGGAATTGAGACGCATGCATAAGTAGTTTAACACTTTGACTCCCACTCCCACACCCTATCCTCCAATTGCAAAAACTTGACTCTTTGATTCCCTCACCCTATCCACCAGCTTCCTGCAGGAAGTTGGTGGATAGGGTGATGGAATCAAAGGGTTAAGCTTCTGCTTTGCTAGTGTGGTTGCCAATATAGGATGCTAATAAACAGGGTACAGGAGTCAAAGGGTTAAGCCAATTTCAATAGGTAGGAATATGGAGTTAAATTTAGGTAATTTAGGCAAACATTTTTATGTTTTATTGTACTTAGTCATAGTTGTACATTTGTAATTATTTTTTTTTAAATCCTCCCGGTGATAAATTGGACGGAATGGCCAAACGCAAGGGGGCATAAATCCTGAGACTGTGTGAGCGAGTGCACTGACGTGTGTACTTAATTTTCTTTTTACGTGTTTCTTTTTCTTTCAAGGACAAGGAAGTGTTGTGTTGTGTATGTTTTGAAATGATTATCGCCCTGATAGGTCTCTACGCAGTCGGCTGGGCTCTAAACAATAATGATTAAAGAAAGAAGGAGTGGGGGGGGGGGACAAGGAAGTACATCAAAAGACTGAGAGAGAGAGAGAGAGAGAGAGAGAGAGGGAGAGAAGGGGGGGGGAGAAGAAAAAAGAAAGATGGCGAAGAAAGCAGGGAGAACCCCCATTGTAACGTCATAAAATACGTCATCTTTTATGACGTCAGTAATGCACAGAATGGGACTCAGACCGATGTCACAGGAAACGACTTCCTGTCAGGCATCAATAGAAAAAAAAATGTATACCGTGAAGGTCGTCTGCCAGGTTATGACAGACGGCAGACAAGTACCTAAGCCTATTCATCATTTGCGTTGGCATACTATAGTCCTTTGGAATGTTGTTGTTCACTACTTATCTACTGTTAGAGCTGTCGTGTGCTGACGAAGGATGAGGACAGATCACACACGCACACACGCACACACACACGCACACGCACACGCATACACACACGCATACACATACATATGCAACCCACACACATCACACATGCACGCACACACAAACACATGCACACACATACACATACACACATACTTTCACATACATATGCAAACACACACACTCACACACACACACAGACACACAGACACACAGACACAGACACACACACGCACAGACACACAGACACAGACACAGACACAGACACACACACACACACACACACACACACACACACACACACACACACACACACACACACACACACATGTATATTCAGCCTGTCTAGCTGTTATTTTGATGTCATTGATTGACTTCATCACTAGTCTAACTGGACACTTTTTCTGTCATTTTTTCTTTTTTTTTTCATTTCTCTAAACGATGAATACTTAAAAAACGAATTTTCGTATAATTCTTGTTCATGTGTTAATAATATTTTGAAGAATTGCGCGTCAGTAACACAGACTTCTTTTTTAAAGAACACATACATGTTCCACCGTACTTGTCAAGAAATTTTGTTTTTCCTCTTTAGGGTTCCTAAACATGCGCACACAGTGAAATAGTAGTAGTACGGATAAATCTGGGCACAAAAAGCGATCAAGTGCATTGATATTGCTGGATGGATGCCTCGTATTATTGAAGTGTTTTGGATTCTCCCAGTCTTTTAATAGTACTAATAGACCTGTAAGCTTTCAAACCTATATGTGACCTCCCACCACGAAATCAGTCTTAACTAGCATTTTGGGTATTTTGAGATATACATATCACTGGAAAGTGTACATTCTGCTGATTATTTTGGTACTTAAATAAAGCTTGTACTAAAAAAAAAAATGTAGAAGTTATGTATGTTTAAAGTCATTAAGTTGTATGACGGCCATTTTGAGAAAACGGCCTCTAAAGTTTTTGTGTGCTCTCCTACACATTTTCCTTAAATTTCTTTATTTGGTGGCTTTGACCCAGTTTGTTTATAATTTTTCGCTGTCACTATCTGAAAGGTGCACCAAAGAGCTTTCCGTCAGTATATTACATGTGCGGGTACTGTGCAGGTTACGGATCATAATAAGAGAAAAAATAGGTACTTTTGGTAAAAATTGCGTTCTTTCTGCTGCGATCAGTGCATTAAAATACCATTTTAAATTGATTAATAATATTTTTTCCAGAAAAAAAATCCTGTAGGGGATAGATTATAGTCTACAGAAGTCAATTTTGAGAAAAAGTCAAAACACCCGAGATAGACCCTCAGTCACTTTTTCAGCTCCTAGTGCTGTTCTTCCACTGACTGCGAGTTAAGACTGATTTCGTGGTGGGAGGTCACATGTTGAAAATACACCAAGACTACCAATCAATCATGTTGTTGTCAGGACAAAAGAAAGCACAATACAGTCTATGATCACAATTCTGTGCTTAGACGTAAAAAATAAAATGACAACAAAAACGACCACCAAAATGATGCACATTTGTTACTTAAGTCACTGTTTATGACGACACATATTTGTCATAGGACATGAACTTAGACCTGTATTTTACTAATGAATTGCAAGACCAACCGGGAAGCAGCAAACCAGCACGTGATATATGTTTCACAAGAGCAGCATTCGTTATGGAATATTGATCAGTCTGTGGCATGGAACCGTTAGCGTGTCCACATTAACTCTTTTCACTCTTGTTTTCATTGATGTTTTTTTTAGCATAAAACAAAGACAAATTCTATAAGCAAAAATGACTTCATGTTTGTAAGATATCCACATCTTTATCAAAGGATCTATACATGAAATGTCATATCAAAGAGCAAAGTGTAAGAATTATATACAGGTAAATCATTGTGGACAGTCAACAAACAATGCAAGAACAAGATTGAGCCAGCCGAGATGTGGTTTCTAAGAAGAATGTTGAGAGTTCCATGGACAGCAAAGAAAACAAACGAGACAGTCTTGATGGAGGCAGACACAAGTACATCACTCATAAGGAAGATTAGGAAAAGACAGGCAACATTTATAGGCCATTTTATGAGGAAGGGGAATTTGGAGCACCTGGTCACAACAGGAAAGCTGGAGGGAAAGAGAGCACCGGGTAGATCCAGGGAAACAATGCTGGACGGACTTGCAGAGTGGCTGGGGACGAGGAGGGTGGGGGAGATGCTAGGGGCAACGAGAGATAGAGACAGATGGAAGTCCATGATCGCCAACGCCATGCAGCAGGGCACCTGATGATGATGAAATCATTGTCAAAACCATTCATACTTCTTGTCCTTAACAAGTAAGTGATTACATTAAACGTCACGTGTAACAAGCGGTAGCCATTTCTCTCCAAACGTATGCAAGTTCCACGTCACTTTTGCACTGTATTGGTCTGTGTGACATTTTTGTGTAAGGTGTCTCGTAAAAGAGGTGATACTTGGGAGTATTCCACATTCATTGTTTAAATTACCTGTCAGTATCCGTCATGTGAATCGGCCAGGCTGAAACAGCATTCAAGAAAATGAAAAGCGTTCTTACCAACAAATGCCTATCAGGAAGAATTCTTCAGTGTTATATAGAACCGATATTGTTGTACGGATGTGAATCATTCATCATTCATCCATTCACATTCATCACCAAGGTGGATCACGAGAACCGAATAAAGCATCGGTTTCTCACAATGCTCTAAAATTATTGAAGGCTTCTACAAATTTTTTTTTCGCTAATCCTCGTATACTCTAACAGTGGTAGGACTTGAAAACTCAACTCAACTTAACTCAACGGATGTGAAGCGCGCACAATCAACACGCAAAGTCAGAACAAGATTGAGGCAGCTGATATGTAATTTCTAAGAAGAATGTTAAAGAGCTGCATGGACAGACAAAAACAAAACAAACAAACAAAAAAACAAAAAAACAATAAACAAAAACCAAACCAAACCAAACCAAAACAAACAAAAACAAAAACAAAACAAAACAAAGGAGACAATCCTGAAGGAGGCAAACACAAAAAAAGAACATTCATGAAGAATATTTGCAAAATACAAACAACATTCATAGGACATTTTATGAGGCGAGAGAAATTAGAGCACCTAGTCACAACAGGAAAGCTAATGGGAAAAAGAGCACCAGGTAGACCCAGGAAGAAAATATTGGACGAACTTGTGCAATAGTGGATGAAGACAGAGAGTAGTGGATGAAGACAGAGAGGGTGGGGGAAGTACTTGCAGAGACAAAGGCTAGATTCACATGGAGGGCCCATGATCGCCACCGCCATGTGGCAGGGCACATGACGAAGATGATGATCTGTCACGTTGTGCAGTGACCAGCTGGGATGAGCCGTCGTTACAGATTGTTTTGCCTGTCCGTTGTCTGCCATCTTGATATACTTCCATGGTGTCTATAGTCATCTGTCTATGTTCTAGTGGCAGACGTCAGCCACGACGGATTTGTAGAACATGACAACTCAGACAGACGGACGCTCGTAATGGTCAACCTGGTCTCGCCTACCATATACACACATGCATGCACAGATGCTTGCGTACATACATACATACATACATAAATACATACATACATACGTACGTACATACATACATACATACATACGTACGTACGTACATACATACATACGTACGTGCATACGTACGCACATACATAATACATACACAGTACGTACGTACGTACATGCGTACATACATACATACATACATACATACATACATACATACATATATACATACATACATACATAAATACATACATAAATACATACACACATACATACAAAAATACATACATACATATATACACACACATACATACATAAATACATACATACATACATACATTCGTCTAAAAGCATATATGTGAATAGACGTTAAAAGAAATAACGAACAAACAAACACACATACACACACACACACACACATATATACATACATACACACATACATGCATACGTACATACATACATACATACATACATACATACATACATACATACATCATTCTTCTTGTTCTTCTTCTTGTCATTATCACCATCACCATCACCACCACCACCACCATCACCATCATCATCATCATCATCATCATCATCACCATCACCATCACCACCACCACCACCATCACCATCATCATCATCATCATTGTAGAGCATTGAACAGTTTCCCACTGTAAGGCAAATAGTAAGGAAAGGACAGTATCATCATCATCATCAGGGCCCTGCCGCATGGCGTTGGCGATCATGGACTTCCATCTGCCTCTACCTCTCGTTGCCCCAAGCATCTCCCCCACCCTCCCCGTCCCCAGCCACTCTGCAAGTCCGTCTAGCATTTTCTCCCTGGGTCTACCCGGTGCTCTCTTTCCCTCCAGCTTTTCCGTTGTGACCAGGTGCTCCAAATCCCCCTTCCTCATAAAATGGCCTATAAATGTTGCCTGTCTTTTCCTAATCTTCCTTATGAGTGATCTACTTGTGTCTGCCTCCATCAAGACTGTCTCGTTTGTTTTCTTTGCTGTCCATGGAACCCTCAACATTCTTCTTAGAAACCACATCTCGGCTGCCTCAATCTTGTTCTGGCTTTGTTTGTTGACTGTCCACGCTTCACATCCGTACAACAGTATTGGTTCTATATAACATTCAAGGACTCTCTTCCTGATGTTAATTGATAGGCACAGTATATGATCACAAAACAAATAAATATTTGAAGCAGGATAGAAAGGGAGAAAGAAGGGAAACAAATATCTACCAGGGGACAAAATCACGTAAACAAAACATGTTGGGCTGGGAAAAAGAAGAGGACATTACTTCACTGGTTCATGTTGTGTACTGGAGAGGTGGGGTAGTTATACATGATTGGTACATATTGTGTACTGGACAGGTGGGGTAGTTATACATGATTGGTACATGTTGTGTACTGGACAGGTGAGGTAGTTATACATGATTGGTACATGTTGTGTACTGGACAGGTGGGGTAGTTATACATGATTGGTACATGATGTGTACTGGAGAGGTGGAGTAGTTATACATGATTGGTACATGTTGTGTACTGGACAGGTGGGGTAGTTATACATGATTGGTACATGTCATGTACTGGAAAGGTGGGGTAGTTATACATGATTGGTACATGTGTACTGAACAGGTGGGGTAGTTATACATGATTGGTTCATGTTGTGTACTGGACAGGTGGGTTAGTTATACATGATTGGTTCATGTTGTGTACTAGACAGGTGGGTAGTTATACATGATTGGTACATGTTGTGTACTGGACAGGTGGGGTAGTTATACATGATTGGAACACGTGTACCGGAGAGGTGGGGTAGATATACATGATTGGTACACGTGTACTGGACAGGTGGGGTAGTTATACATGACTGTTACATGTTGTGTACTGGACAGGTGGGGTAGTTATACATGATTGGTACATGTGTACTGGAGAGGTGGGGTAGTTATACATGATTGGTACATGTGTACTGGACAGGTGGGGTAGTTATACATGATTGGTACATGCTGTGTACTGGACAGGTGGGGTAGTTATACATGATTGGTTCATGTTGTGTACTGGACAGGTGGGGTAGTTATACATGATTGGTACATGTTCTGTACTGGACAGGTGGGGTAGTTATACATGATTGGTACACGCGTACCGGAGAGGTGGGGTAGATATACATGATTGGTACACATGTACTGGACAGGTGGGGTAGTTATACATGATTGGTACATGTCGTGTACTGGACAGGTGGGGTAGTTATACATGATTGGAACACGTGTACCGGAGAGGTGGGGTAGATATACATGATTGGTACACGTGTACTGGACAGGTGGGGTAGTTATACATGATTGGTACATGCTGTGTACTGGACAGGTGGGGTAGTTATACATGATTGGTACATGTCGTGTACTGGACAGGTGGGGTAGTTATACATGATTGGTACATGTTGTGTAGTGGACAGGTGGGTAGTTATACATGATTGGTACATGTCGTGTACTGGACAGGTGGGGTAATTATACATGATTGGTACATGTCGTGTACTGGACAGGTGGGGTAGTTATACATGATTACATGTCGTGTACTGGACAGGTGGGGTAATTATACATGATTGGTTCATGTGTACAGGACAGGTGGGATGGTTAGGGCTTGGTCAATTAACAACAGGCAAGCTATGGTCACTGTGAGTGAGTGAGTGAGTGAGTGACCATTCGTGGGTTTGACAGGAATGAGGAAAGAGCAGGGACGGGGGAGGGAGGTAAGGTTAAACTTAAGGAAGGAGAGAGGGAGGGTGGGGACTTGGTTCTAAGGACTGATGAGTGGTGGAGGGGGGTTGGGCTGGTCACTGTCAGTAAGTGACCTTTCGGGGGAGGGGGGGTGACAGGAATAAGCAAAGAGGGGAGACGGGTGTGGGTGGGTGGGGTGTGGGTGGGGTTTAGGTGAAAACAGGGAGGGAGAGAGGAGGGGTAGGGATTTGGTTCTAAGGACTAAGAGCTAATGAGAGGTCGTGGAGGTTGTGGTGGCGGTCGTGATGATGGTGGCGGTGTTTGGTGTTGATTAGAAATGAGAGTGGTGGTGATGGTGGCGGTGGTTGGAGTTTGTGGTGAGAGTGGTGGTGATTGTAGTGGTGGTGCTTATAGGAATTGTGTTACATTGTATTGTTTTACACGTTATTTAGCTGGGAGAGAAAATTATTGGTCAATGATACCTTCATCATCATCATCATCAGGTGTCCTGCCGCAGGGCGTTGACGACCATGGACTTCCAACCATCTCTATCTCTCGTTGCCCCCAGCATCTCCCCCACCCTCTTCATCCCCAGCCACTCTGCAAGTCCGTCCGCCATTCTCTCCCTGGGTCTACCTGGTGCTCTCCTTCCCTCCAGCTTTCCCATTGTGACCAGGTGCTCCAAATCCCCCTTCCTCATAAAATGGCCTATAAATGTTGCTTGTCTTTTCCTAATCTTCCTTATGAGTGATCTATTTGTGTCTGCCTCCATCAAGACTGTCTCGTTTGTTTTCTTTGCTGTCCATGGAACTCTCAACATTCTTCTGAGAAACCACATCTCGGCTGCCTCGATCCTGCTCTGGCTTTGCTTGCTGACTGTCCACGCCTCGCATCCATACAACATTATTGGTTCTATATAACATTCAAGGACTCTCTTTCTGATGTTAATTGATAGGCACATGTTGGTAAGAATGCTTGTCATCTTCTTGAATGCTGTTTTGGCTTGGCCGATTCTGCCAGCTGTTTCCGATGTGCTTCTGCCGTCTGATGAAATGACCGTTCCCAGGTATTTGAACTTATTAACCTGTGTCAAGGTTGTGCCATTTGTTTTTATTTTGCATGAGGGAATTTCATGTTTTTTACTGATCATCATGACTTCAGTCTTCCTGCTGTTTAGTTCCAACCCTTACCTTTGCTTTCTGTTTCTAGTATATTCACAAGGTTTTGTAGGTCCCTTTCATTTTCTGCAATTAGCACGGTGTCATCTGCGTACCGAATGTTGTTTATCATTTCCCCTCCAACCTTTAATCCAGGGTCTTCTTCTAGGTTTCTCATGATGTTTTCGCTATATAGTGAAAACAGATCTGGTGACAAAACACAACCTGTCTGACTCCTCTTTTGATGTTTTGAAAAGAGCTTATATTGTTTTCTAGTCTCATTGCAGCTGTTTGTTCCCAGTACATATTCCTGATTATTCATAGATCTTTTCCATCAACATTGAGCCTCTCCATTTGGTTGATCAATTCATCATGTCGTACCCGATCGAAAGCCTTGGTATAGTCAACAAAGCATAAATACAAATCCTTATTCATCTCAATTGACCTCTCTATGATAGTTCTTAGGATGTATATGGCATTAATAGTTCCTTTCCCCTCCACAAATCCACACTGTTCTTCTGCTATTTCCCTTTTGATTCTATTCCTTGTCCTCATTATGATTATTCTTAACAGGATTTTTGTTACATGACTCATCAAACTGATTGTGCGATGGAGTTCGCATTCTATAGCCCCTGTCTTCTTTGGAAGTGCAATGAAAATTGATTTTGACATATCTTTGGGGATTTTTCCAGTGTCATAAATTTCATTTAGGAGGAGTTCTTTTTTCTATGCCAAAGTCCTCTAGGGCTTCAATCATCTCTGTAGTAATGTTGTCTGGTCCTGGGGCTTTCCTGGTTTCATCTTTTTTAGTGCTGCTCTAACTTCATATTTCATTATGGGTGGTCCTTCAAAGTTCTTTTTTATAATGTGTTCTTCGTTTCTGTCATCCTCAAAAAGGTCTTTAATGTACTCTCCCCTTCTGTCTAATATTTTGTCTTTTTTTAAAATCCTCCGGGTGATAAATTGAACGGAATGGCCAAACGCAAGGGGCATAAATCCTTAGACTGTGTGAGCGAGTGCACTGACGTGTGTACTTAATTTTCTTTTTACGTGTTTCTTTTTCTTTCAAGGACAGGGAAGTGTTGTGTTGTGTACGTTTTCAAATGATTATCGCCCTGATATGTCTCTACGCAGTCGGCTGGGCTCTAAACAATAATGATTAAAGAAAGAAGGAGTGGGGGGGGGGGACAAGGAAGTACATCAAAAGACTGAGAGAGAGAGAGAGAGAGAGAGATAGAGAGAGAGAGAGAGAGGGGGGGGGGGGGGGAGGAAGAAAAAAGAAAGATGACGAAGAAAGCAGGGAGAACCCCCATTGTAACGTCATAAAATACGTCATCTTTTATGACGTCAGTAATGCACAGAATGGGACTCAGACCGATGTCTCAGGAAACGACTTCCTGTCAGGCATCACTAGAAAAAAAAAAATGAATGTATACCGTGAAGGTCGTCTGCCAAGCTCTGACAGACGGCAGACAAGTACCTAAGCCTATTCATCATTTGCGTTGGCATACTATAGTCCTTTGGAATGTTGTTGTTCTGTACTTATATACTGTTAGAGCTGTCGTGTGCTGACGAAGGATGAGGACAGATTACAAACGCACACGCAAGCGCACACGCATACACACACGCATACACATACATATGCAAACGCACACACTCACACATGCACGCACGCACGCACGCACACACATACACACACAAACACATATACATACACATACACACATACTTTCACATACATATGCAAACACACACACACGCACACACACACATACAAACACACACAGACACACACACACAGACACACAGACACACACACAGACACACAGACACACAGACAGACAGACACACACACACACACACACATGTATATTCAGCCTGTCTAGCTGTTATTTGGATGTCATTGATTGACTTCATCACTAGTCTAACTGGACACTTTTTCTGTCATTTTTTTCATTTTTTTTTTCATTTCTCTAAACGATGAATATCTAAACGAATTTTCGTACAATTCTTGTTCATGTGTTAATAATATTTTGAAGAATTGCGCGTCAGTAACACAGACTTCTTTTTTAAAGAACACATACATGTTCCACCGTACTTGTCAAGAAATTTTGTTTCTCCTCTTTAGGGTTCCTAAACATGCGCACACAGTGAAATAGTAGTAGTACGGATAAATCTGGGCACAAAAAACGATCAAGTGCATTGATATTGCTGGATGGATGCCTCGTATTATTGAAGTGTTTTGGATTCTCCCAGTCTTTTTAGTAGTACTAATAGACCTGTAAGCTTTCAAACCTATATGTGACCTCCCACCACGAAATCAGTCTTAAGTAGCATTTTGGGTATTTTGAGATATACATATCACTGGAAAGTGCACATTCTGCTGATTATTTTGGCACTTAAATAAAGCTTGTACTAAAAGAATGTAGAAGTTATGTGTGTTTAAAGTCATTAAGTTGTATGACGGCCATTTTGAGAAAACGGCCTCTAAAGTTTTTGTGTGCTCTCCTACACATTTTCCTTAAATTTTTATATTTGGTGGCTTTGACCCAGTTTGTTTATAATTTTCGCTGTCATTATCTGAAAGGTGCACCAAAGAGCTTTCCATCAGTATATTACATGTGCGGGTACTGTGCAGGTTACGGATCATAATAAGAGAAAAAATAGGTACTTTTGGTAAAAATTGCGTTCTTTCTGCTGCGATCAGTGCATTAAAATACCATTTTAAATTGATTGATAATATTTTTTCCAGAAAAAAATTCTTTAGTGGATAGATTATAGTCTACAGAAGTCAATTTTGAGAAAAAGTCAAAACACCCGAGATAGACCCTCAGTCACCTTTTCAGCTACTAGTGCTGTTCGACTGACTGCGAGTTAAGACTGATTTTGTGGTGGGAGGTCACATGTAGAAAATACACCAAGACTACCAATCAATCATGTTGTTGTCAGGACAAAAGAAAGCACAATACAGTCTATGATCACAATTCTGTGCTTAGACGTAAAAAATAAAATGACAACAAAAACGACAACCAAATTGATGCACATTTGTTACTTAAGTCACTGTTTATGACGACACATATTTGTCATAGGACATGAACTTTGACCTGTATTTTACTAATGAATTGCAAGACCAACCGGGAAGCAGCAAAACAGCACGTGATATATGTTTCACAAGAGCACGCATTCCTTATGGAATATTGATCAGTCTGTGGCATGGAAACGTTAGCGTGTCCACATTAACTCTTTTCACTCTTGTTTTCATTGATGTTTTTTTTTAGCATAAAACAAAGACAAATTCTATAAGCAAAAATGACTTCATGTTTGTAAGACACCCACATCTTCATCAGAGGATCTATACATGTACATGAAATGTCATACCAAAGAGCAAAGTGTAAGAATTATATACAGGTAAATCATTGTGGACAGTCAACAAACAAAGCCAGAACAAGATTGAGGCAGCCGAGATGTGGTTTCTAAGAAGAATGTTGAGAGTTCCATGGACAGCAAAGAAAACAAACGAGACAGTCTTGATGGAGGCAGACACAAGTACATCACTCATAAGGAAGATTAGGAAAAGACAGGCAACATTTACAGGCCATTTTATGAGGAAGGGGAATTTGGAGCACCTGGTCACAACAGGAAAGCTGGAGGGAAAGAGAGCACCGGGTAGATCCAGGGAAACAATGCTGGACGGACTTGCAGAGTGGCTGGGGACGAGGAGGGTGGGGGAGATGCTAGGGGCAACGAGAGATAGAGACAGATGGAAGTCCATGATCGCCAACGCATGCGGCAGGGCACCTGATGATGATGATGAAATCATTGTCAAAACCATTCATACTTCTTGTCCTTAACAAGTAAGTGATTACATTAAACGTCACGTGTAACAAGCGGTAGCCATTTCTCTCCAAACGTATGCAAGTTCCACGTCACTTTTGCACTGTATTGGTCTGTGTGACATTTTTGTGTAAGGTGTCTCGTAAAAGACGTGATACTTGGGAGTATTCCACATTCATTGTTTAAATTACCTGTCAGTGTCCGTCATGTGAATCGGCCAGGCTGAAACAGCATTCAAGAAAATGAAAAGCGTTCTTACCAACAAATGCCTATCAGGAAGAGTTCTTCAGTGTTATATAGAACCGATATTGTTGTACGGATGTGAAGCGCGCACAATCAACACTCAAAGTCACAACAAGATTGAGTCAGCTGATATGTGGTTTCTAAGAAGAATGTTAAAGAGCTGCATGGACAGACAAAAACAAAACAAAACAAACAAACAAAAACCCCCCCCAACAAAAACCAAACCAAACCAAAACAAACAAAACAAAAACAAAACAAACTAAACAAAACAAAACAATAAAACAAAACAAAACAAAACAAAACAAAACAAAACAAAAACAAAACAAAACAAAATAAACAAAACAAAACAAAACAAAGGAGACAGTCCTGAAGGAGGCAAGCACACACACAGAAAAACATTCATGAAGAGTATTTGGAAAATACAAACAACATTCATAGGACATTTGACGAGGCGAGAGAAATTAGAGCACCTAGTCACAACAGGAAAGCTGATGGGAAAAAGAGCACAAGGTACACCCAGGAAGAAAATATCGGACGAACTTGTGCAGTAGTGGATGAAGACAGAGAGGGTGGGAGAAGAACTTGCAGAGACAAAGGCTAGATTCACACGGAGGGCCCATGATCGCCACCGCCATGTGGCAGGGCACATGACGAAGATGATGATCTGTCACGTTGTGCAGTGACCAACTAGGACGAGCCGTCGTTACAGAATGTTTTACCTGTCCGTTGTCTGCCATCTTGATATACCTCCATGGTGTCTATAGCCATTTGTCTATGTTCTAGTGGCAGACGTCAGCCACGACGGATTTGTAGAACATGACAACTCAGACAGACGGACGCTCGTGATGGTCAACCTGGTCTCGCCTACCATATACACACATGCATGCACAGATGCTTGCGTACATACATACATACATACATAAATTCATACATACATACGTACGTACATACATACATACATACATAAATTCATACATACATTCGTACGTACATACATACATACATACATAAATTCATACATACATACGTACGTACATACATACATACATACATACGTACGTACGTACATACATACATACGTACGTGCATACGTACGCACGTACATAATACATACACAGTACGTACGTACGTACATGCGTACATACATACATACATACATACATAAATACATACATAAATACATACACACATACATACAAAAATACATACATACATATATATACACACACATACATACATAAATACATACATACATACATACATTCGTCTAAAAGCATATATGTGAATAGACGTTAAAAGAAATAACGAACAAACAAACACACATACACACACACACACACATATATACATACATACACACATACATACATACGTACATACATACATACATACATACATACATACATACATACATACATACATACATACATCATTCTTCTTGTTCTTCTTCTTGTCATCATCACCATCACCATCACCACCACCACCACCATCACATCATCATCATTATCATCAGCATCATCATCATCATCACCATCACCATCACCACCACCACCACCATCACCATCATCATCATCATCATTGTAGAGCATTGAACAGTTTCCCACTGTAAGGCAAATAGTAAGGAAAGGACAGTATCATCATCATCATCAGGGCCCTGCCGCATGGCGTTGGCGATCATGGACTTCCATCTGCCTCTACCTCTCGTTGCCCCAAGCATCTCCCCCACCCTCCCCGTCCCCAGCCACTCTGCAAGTCCGTCCAGCATTTTCTCCCTGGGTCTACCCGGTGCTCTCTTTCCCTCCAGCTTTTCCGTTGTGACCAGGTGCTCCAAATCCCCCTTCCTCATAAAATGGCCTATAAATGTTGCCTGTCTTTTCCTAATCTTCCTTATGACTGATCTACTTGTGTCTGCCTCCATCAAGACTGTCTCGTTTGTTTTCTTTGCTGTCCATGGAACCCTCAACATTCTTCTTAGAAACCACATCTCGGCTGCCTCAATCTTGTTCTGGCTTTGTTTGTTGACTGTCCACGCTTCGCATCCGTACAACAGTATTGGGTCTATATAACATTCAAGAACTCTCTTCCTGATGTTAATTGATAGGCACAGTATATGATCACAAAACAAATAAATGTTTGAAGCAGGATAGAAAGGGAGAAAGAAGGGAAACAAATATCTACCAGGGGACAAAATCACGTAAACAAAACATGTTGGGCTGGGAAAAAGAAGAGGACATTACTTCATTGGTTCATGTTGTGTACTGGAGAGGTGGGGTAGTTATACATGATTGGTACATATTGTGTACTGGACAGGTGGGGTAGTTATACATGATTGATACATGTTGTGTACTGGACAGGTGAGGTAGTTATACATGATTGGTACATGTTGTGTACTGGACAGGTGGGGTAGTTATACATGATTGGTACATGTTGTGTACTGGAGAGGTGGAGTAGTTATACATGATTGGTACATGTTGTGTACTGGACAGGTGGGGTAGTTATACATGATTGGTACATGTCATGTACTGGACAAGTGGGGTAGTTATACATGATTGGTACATGTGTACTGAACAGGTGGGGTAGTTATACATGATTGGTTCATGTTGTGCACTGGACAGGTGGGGTAGTTATACATGATTGGTTCATGTTGTGTACTAGACAGGTGGGGTAGTTATACATGATTGGTACATGTTGTGTACTGGACAGGTGGGGTAGTTATACATGATTGGTACATGTCGTGTACTAGACAGGTGGGGTAGTTATACATGATTGGAACACGTGTACCGGAGAGGTGGGGTAGATATACATGATTGGTACACGTGTACTGGACAGGTGAGGTAGTTATACATGACTGTTACATGTTGTGTACTGGACAGGTGGGGTAGTTATACATGATTGGTACATGTGTACTGGAGAGGTGGGGTAGTTATACATGATTGGTACATGTGTACTGGACAGGTGGGGTAGTTATACATGATTGGTACATGCTGTGTACTGGACAGGTGGGGTAGTTATACATGATTGGTTCATGTTGTGTACTGGACAGGTGGGGTAGTTATACATGATTGGTTCATGTTGTGTACTGGACAGGTGGGGTAGTTATACATGATTGGTACACGTGTACCGGAGAGGTGGGGTAGATATACATGATTGGTACACGTGTACTGGACAGGTGGGGTAGTTATACATGATTGGTACATGTCGTGTACTGGACAGGTGGGGTAGTTATACATGATTGGAACACGTGTACCGGAGAGGTGGGGTAGATATACATGATTGGTACACGTGTACTGGACAGGTGGGGTAGTTATACATGATTGGTACATGGGTACTGGACAGGTGGGGTAGTTATACATGATTGGTACATGTCGTGTACTGGACAGGTGGGGTAGTTATACATGATTGGTACATGTTGTGTAGTGGACAGGTGGGGTAGTTATACATGATTGGTACATGTCGTGTACTGGACAGGTGGGGGTAATTATACATGATTGGTACATGTCGTGTACTGGACAGGTGGGGTAGTTATACATGATTACATGTCGTGTACTGGACAGGGTGGGGTAATTATACATGATTGGTTCATGTGTACAGGACAGGTGGGATGGTTAGGGCTTGGTCAATTAACAACAGGCAAGCTATGGTCACTGTGAGTGAGTGAGTGAGTGAGTGACCATTCGTGGGTTTGACAGGAATGAGGAAAGAGCAGGGACGGGGGAGGGAGGTAAGGTTAAACTTAAGGAAGGAGAGAGGGAGGGTGGGGACTTGGTTCTAAGGACTGATGAGTGGTGGAGGGGGGTTGGGCTGGTCACTTTCGGGGGGAGGGGGGGTGACAGGAATAAGCAAAGAGGGGAGACGGGTGTGGGTGGGTGGGGTGTGGGTGGGGTTTAGGTGAAAACAGGGAGGGAGAGAGGAGGGGTAGGGATTTGGTTCTAAGGACTAAGAGCTAATGAGAGGTCATGGAGGTTGTGGTGGCGGTCGTGATGATGGTGGCGGTGTTTGGTGTTGATTAGAAATGAGAGTGGTGGTGATGGTGGTGGTGGTTGGAGTTTGTGGTGAGAGTGGTGGTGATTGTAGTGGTGGTGCTTATAGGAATTGTGTTACATTGTATTGTTTTATACGTTATTTAGCTGGGAGAGAAAATTATTGGTCAATGATACCTTCATCATCATCATCATCAGGTGCCCTGCCGCAGGGCGTTGGCGACCATGGACTTCCAACCATCTCTATCTCTCGTTGCCCCCAGCATCTCCCCCACCCTCTTCATCCCCAGCCACTCTGCAAGTCCGTCCGCCATTCTCTCCCTGGGTCTACCTGGTGCTCTCTTTCCCTCCAGCTTCCCGTTGTGACCAGGTGCTCCAAATCCCCCTTGCTCATAAAATGGCCTATAAATGTTGCTTGTCTTTTCCTAATCTTCCTTATGACTGATCTATTTGTGTCTGCCTCCATCAAGACTGTCTCGTTTGTTTTCTTTGCTGTCCATGGAACTCTCAACATTCTTCTGAGAAACCACATCTCGGCTGCCTCGATCCTGCTCTGGCTTTGCTTGCTGACTGTCCACGCCTCGCATCCGTACAACATTATTGGTTCTATATAACATTCAAGGACTCTCTTTCTGATGTTAATTGATAGGCACATGTTGGTAAGAATGCTTGTCATCTTCTTGAATGCTGTTTTGGCTTGGCCGATTCTGCCAGCTATTTCCGATGTGCTTCTGCCGTCTGATGAAATGACCGTTCCCCGGTATTTGAACTTATTAACCTGTGTCAAGGTTGTGCCATTTGTTTTTATTTTGCATGAGGGAATTTCATGTTTTTTACTGATCACCATGACTTCAGTCTTCCTGCTGTTTAGTTCCAACCCCTTACCTTTGCTTTCTGTTTCTAGTATATTCACAAGGTTTTGTAGGTCCCTTTCATTTTCTGCAATTAGCACGGTGTCATCTGCGTACCGAATGTTGTTTATCATTTTCCCTCCAACCTTTAATCCAGGGTCTTCTTCTAGGTTTCTCATGATGTTTTCGCTATATAGTGAAAACAGATCTGGTGACAAAACACAACCTGTCTGACTCCTCTTTTGATGTTTTGAAAAGAGCTTATATTGTTTTCTAGTCTCATTGCAGCTGTTTGTTCCCAGTACATATTCCTGATTATTCATAGATCTTTTCCATCAACATTGAGCCTCTCCACTTGGTTGATCAATTCATCATGTCGTACCCGATCGAAAACCTTGGTCTAGTCAACAAAGCATAAATACAAATCCTTATTATCTCAATTGACCTCTCTATGATAGTTCTTAGGATGTATATGGCATTAATAGTTCCTTTCCCCTCCACAAATCCACACTCTTCTTCTGCTATTTCCCTTTTGATTCTATTCCTTGTCCTCATTATGATTATTCTTAACAGGATTTTTGTTACATGACTCATCAAACTGATTGTGCGATGGAGTTCGCATTCTATAGCCCCTGTCTTCTTTGGAAGTGCAATGAAAATTGATTTTGACATATCTTTGGGGATTTTTCCAGTGTCATAAATTTCATTTAGGAGGAGTTCTTTTTTCTATGCCAAAGTCCTCTAGGGCTTCAATCATCTCTGTAGTAATGTTGTCTGGTCCTGGGGCTTTCCTGGTTTCATCTTTTTTAGTGCTGCTCTAACTTCATCTTTCATTATGGGTGGTCCTTCAAAGTTCTTTTTTATAATGTGTTCTTCGTTCTGTCATCCTCAAAAAGGTCTTTAATGTACTCTCCCCTTCTGTCTAATATTTTGTCTTTTTCCATGATAAGCGTGCCATCTTTCGATTTTAAGCAACCAGTTGATGTGCATGTATTTTTCCTGTGGACAATTTCTTCAATTCGTCTGTACATACCCTGAGGATCCATTTTGTGTCGTTCTTCTATCTCTTTGCATTTTGTGTTCAGCCAAGCTTCCTTAGCTTCATTGTACCTATACCTGATTTCTTTGTTTATCTTCCTGTATATCTCCTCGTTTCTCTTTGCCTTCCTCCTTTCCTCCATCAGGCCCAAAATTTCATTAGTCCTCCAACTCTTTTTTGCTTTTCTATTTGCCTTAGGGATTTCTTCACAAGCTTCATTTATAGAACTTCTCAACTTTGTCCATTGTTCCTCACTGTCACCAACGTCACCCAGAGCACTGAATTTGTTTTGAACATGTACATTAAATTTTTGACGTATCATTTCATCTGACTTTAAGAGTCCAAGGTTTAGTTTGATGTTGCTTTTGGTCTGTTTCCTTTTCCTCAATTTCAGCCTAAACCTTCCCACTACCGGATTGTGGTCACTGTTGCAGTCTGCGCCTGGTAGTGTTTTTGCAATAGTAAAGAATTTCTAAATCTTTTGTTGATCAGGATGTAGTCAATTTGATTTTTGGTATTATCTCCTGGACTCATCCAAGTCCATTTTCTTCTGTTAGGCTGCTCAAACCAGGTGTTTCCTACTATGAACTCATTCACCTGTGCCCATTCTACAAGCTTCCCCCCTCTTTCATTTTGTGTACCAAGGCCATAAGGTCCAACTATATCCTCCACCCTATCCTGTCCCACTTTAGCATTAAAATCTCCCATTATGACTGTAACTTCTTGTGATTTACATTGGACCTTGGCCATCTCTAAAACTTCGTAGAAGTTGTCGATGTCTTCCTGATTACTTGCGGATGTTGGTGCATACACCTGTATGATGTTGATATCAAAAGGTTTGCCTCCGAATTTGACCAGTAAAACTCTGTCGGACACTGCCCAGTATCCCTTAACTGCTTTTGATTTGTCTTTGTCCATTATGATGCCTACTCCTCTTTCATGTGAATTACCACCAGAGTATATCACAGTATATTCCCCTGATGTTATCATGCCTGCCCCCTTCCATCTCACTTCCCCGTCCTAAAATACTAATGTTAAGCCTTTCCATCTCCATTTTGATGTTGTCAATTTACCTTTCTGTAGCATTGTTCTTATATTCCATGTTGCTATTTTGAATTTAATTTTGATTTTGGTCGCAGTAGCTGGCTGACGGTCTGGTGTCACCTGCGCCGCATGACAGTCCCTACAGGACGAAGGTGCTCCGCAGGAGCACCTATTGACGTCGTTAACTTTCTTCTTTTTCTTTCTCCTGTCCATGGTTTTCCTGGGGAAAACTATGATAGTGGTTTCCCCTTGCCTTCCATCGGTTTTTTTTATACCTTAGAAGTGCTAAATTTTGATCTTCTTTTTCTTCTTCTGCTCCTTTGACTCCGTGTGGAATCATTGAGGCGCCGCGCTAATACATTGTTCACCAGAATCATCCAGCTCTGTCTGTTGTGTGCCAAAGCCTGGGTCTCTTGTGAATGTTTCTCTGTCCATTCCGCAATGCTGTCAGTCCATCGTTTTTACTGTTTTCTCCTCCGTCTGCCTTCTTCATTTATTTGTTTATTTACTTTAGATACATGTTCCTTTGTTGAAGGAAAGATACACACATACACATGCCATTTACATGTAACCAAGATTATTCCAGTGGTAGGCTGATAAAAATACCAGTATATTATATAGACTAGATAGAAAATAGTCTAGGTAGGGCCTCAGGACCTGGCCAGCTCATGGGTTTATGTGCAGGCTTAATAAGGCATGTGGCATGATCACCATACACTTGGCACCTGTGACGTTAGTGCATACCGAATTCATTCCGAGCGCGGAGACGTCATCTTGAGAAACTGAAACTGAAACTGAAACTGAAACTTCACCAGTTCCCTGGAGGACTGAACTAACTAAAGCCGTTTGATCTTGTTACATGGTTATGCTAACATATTG
>JAPXFY010003651.1:15000-20811 GCA_030674185.1 Monoplex corrugatus | reverse complement strand
GAGCACCAGGTAGACTCAGGGAGAGAATGCTGGACGGACTTGCAGAGTGGTTGGGGATAAAGAGGTGGGGGAGATGCTGGGGGCAGCGAGAGATAGAGATGGTTGGAAGTCCATGGTCGCCAACGCCATGCGGCAGGGCACCGGGATGATGATGATGATGATGATGATGACTTCTATTATATTCCAAGGTTTTGTAGGTCTTTTTCATTTTCTAAAATTTGCACGGTGTCATCTGCATAACGAATGTAGTTTATCATTTTTCTTCCAACCTTTATCCAGGGCATTCGTCTTGGTTTCTCATGGTTTCACTGTAAAGTGAAAACAAATCTGGTGACAGAACACAACCCTGCCTGACCCTTCTTTTGATATTTTGGAAAGAGCTTACAGCGTTTTTTTCTATTCTTATTGCTGACGTTTGTTCCTAATACATATTTCTGATCATTCGTGGATCTTTTCCATCAATATGAGTCTTTCTCGTTGGTTGAACAATTCTTCATGTCTTACCCGATCGAAAGCCTTGGTATAATCAACAAAGCACGAATATAAATCCTTATTCAACTCGACTGACCTCTCTATGATAGTCTTAGGATATATATGGCATTACTAGTTTCTTTCCCTTCGACAAATCCACACCGTTCTTCTACTATTTCTCTTTTGCTTGTGTTCCTTGTCCCGATTGTAATTATTCTTAATGGGATTTTTGTTACATGACTCATTGGCAGAAGCCGCGGAATAAAAAGTTTGAAACAAAAGTCACATAAAGATACATAGCGGCTGTTGATAAATGCAACACGCAGCATTTTTGTTTGTTTGTTTGTTTGTTTGTTTTCATCTGCAGACAAGTGTCCAAGAGAGAAGTAAGGCAAGACTTTGATGAGTTTTACTTCCTGACAAAACCCGAAGACTTCAACGCTTTTTGTCATCCCCAGGACCCCCGCTGGCAGTTGTTGGACAATCCCTGGACTGACGAGGAGTTTCTCGACACTCCCAGATATATCGAGGTGAACTATCGAAAATGATTACTACTACTACTGCTACTGCTACTACTTCTTCTTCTTCCACTGCTCTACAACAACAAGAACATCAACTACTAATACTACTACTGCTACAACTACCACCACCACCACACCACCACCACCACTATTACTACTACTACTACTTCTCCTCTACAACAACAACTACTACCACTTCTGCTGCTGCTTGCTGCTGCTGCTGCTACTACTACTACTACCACCACCACCACCACCACTACAACTACTACTACTACTATTCTACTGCAACAATTACAACAATAACAACAACAACGACTACTACTACCCCAACCACCACCACACCACCACCACTACGACTACCACTACTACTACCATTACTCCTACTACTACTACTGCTACTACTATTACTACTACTACTACTGCTAACTACCACTATTACTTCTTCCACTAGTCTACAACAACAACTACTACTACTACTGCTACTACCACCACTCTGTTACAACAACAACTACTACTGCTACCACCCCCATCACCACCACACCACCACCACTACAACTACCATTACTACTACCACTATTACTACTACTGCTACCATTACTACTAACACTACTACTACTACTTCTACTGCTCCACCCCCACCACCACCACACCACCACCACTACAACTACCATTACTACTACTACCACTATTACTACTACTGCTACCACTACTACTACTTCTACTGCTACTTTTATCAGTCCGCTTGACTCTAAGAAGCTGCCTGTAGAACCACATCTCTGCTGTTTCAATGTGTATTTTCATCTGCTTCTCTGTATGTCCAGGCTCCACAGCTATGTAGCGTTACTGACCAGATCAGACATTTTAGAATTTTGATTTTAAGGGCTGTTGGTATGCTTCTGTTTTTGTTGTTGTTTTTTTGTTACTGAGTTGGATCATGTTTTGTGATGCCATTCATACTCAGTCCTGCTAGTACTGTGTACTGAGTACTATTTTTACATTTTTACTGATGAAGATGATGCTGGACAGTCAACACACAAAGTCAGAACAAAATTGAGGCAACTGAAATATGGTTTCTCGGAAGAATGTTGAGAGTTTCATGGACAGCAACAAGAAGATCGTTAATAAAGAAGATTAGGAAAAGACAAGCGACATTTAAAGGCCATTTTATCAGACAATGATATAGAGATATGCTGCGACCCACCAACAAAAGACGAAATCATCCGCGCCATCAAGAAGATGAAAAATGGCAAGGCAGCCGGCCCAGATGGAATTCCAACAGAAGCTCTCAAGACAGACGTAGAGACAACAGCCGACCTTCTACTACCGCTTTTTGAGAAGATCTGGGAACAGGAAAAAGTACCAATAGATTGGAAAGACGGACACATCATCAAACTGCCCAAAAAGGGAGACCTCAGCATCTGCGAGAACTACAGAGGCATCACACTCCTATCAGTGCCAGGAAAAGTGTTCAACAGGATTCTGTTGGAGAGGATGAGGGACGCAGTGGACGTCAGGCTCCGAGACCACCAGGCAGGCTTCAGGCAGGACAGATCCTGCACAGACCAGATTGTCACGCTACGCATCATCGTCGAGCAGTCCCTGGAGTGGAACTCCTCATTGTACATCAACTTTGTAGACTTCCTCAAGGCTTTTGACAGTCTGCACCGTGACACCCTGTGGCAACTCCTCCGACACTATGGAATCCCAGCCAAACTGACACGAATCATCAAAGAGTCATATGAAGGGATGGCATGTCGGGTCGTTCACGGAGGCCAGCTGACGCGTCGCTTTGATGTAAGGACCGGCGTACGTCAAGGATGCCTGCTGTCACCATTCCTGTTCCTCCTCGCCATCGATTGGGTGATGAGACGGACAACAGATGGACAGAGGAATGGCATCCAGTGGACCCTATGGACTCAGTTGGACGATTTGGACTTTGCCGATGACCTCGCTCTGCTCTCCCACATTTACTTCCCAAAATACATAAAGCCAACAATCCTGGCCGTCCTATCGTGTCAGCTTGCAACTGCCCCACTGAAAACATTTCTCAGTTTCTTGACCACATTTTGCAACCTATAGTCCAGGCTTTGCCTACCTTCATCAAAGACACTAACCATACATTGGATCTGATTCAAATATTAAATGAAGACCACACCTTCAAACACCAATACCTGTTCACTTTGGATGTGACCTCTCTGTACACCAGCATACCCCACTCCGACGGGTTAAAAGCTCTCCAACATTTTCTGGACAAACGACGTGACCAAACATTGTCCACTTCAACCCTTGTCCGACTTGCCGAACTGGTTCTCACCATGAACACATTTTCGCTCGGAGATGAGACGTTCTGGCAAGTTAGCGGAGTCGCCATGGGTACTAAGATGGGCCCCAGCTATGCCTGCTTATTCATGGGATATTTGGAGGAACATATCCTACAACAATACAAGAAACCCAAACCTGAATTATACAAAAGATACATAGACGATTGCATTGGCATGACATCCCTCGATCATGACCAACTTTTACAATTCATCCACTACGTTCAAACGTTTCACCCATCCATCAAGTTCACATATGAAATTTCAAACACATCCATAAGCTTCCTGGATATCGAAGTTTCCCTTCAATCTGAACAACTAGTCACTACAGTCCACTACAAACCTACAGATTCACATTCCTACCTGGACTACCAATCATCTCACACTTCCAACACCAGAAACAGCATTCCCTACTCGCAGTTCTTGAGACTACGACGCCTCTGCTCAGACGAAGACAATTTTCAGGACAAAGCAGTTGAAATGACTAGATTTTTCCTGCGCAGACATTACCCACCCGAGGTCATCAATGAAGCCCGGAAAAAAGTCAGCTCTGTCTCTCGGCCAAATGCCCTCCATTCAAAGCCCAAAGCTGTCACAGAGGATCGGCCAGTCCTCAGTCTAGTTTACCACCCGTCCGTGCACCTCATAAAAAGGATCATCTTGTCCAACTGGAACATTTTGCGATCCAGTCCCACTACAGGTGAAACCTTTGACAAGCGCCCTTTGCTCGTCTACAAGAGAGACACCAATCTCCGCGACTTGCTGGTGCATTCGAATCTCAGCAAACCAGTCAGCCAACCTCCAGGAACCTCTCCATGCAACAAACCTAAATGCAAGACTTGTCCTTTCTTGTGCTCAGCCACCACAGTCAAAGGCCCCAAATCTCATATGAGAATTACAAAACATTTCAACTGTCAAACTTATAACATTGTCTACTTGATCAGCTGCTCTAAATGTTCCCAATTGTATATTGGTGAAACTGGACGCACTCTTGACACACGTTTCAAAGAACACTTGGCTGATATCCGCCACCAAAGGGATAAAAACTATCCCCAATCACTTCAACCAATCAGACCACTCAATCAATGACATCCGAGTGAAAGGTCTGTGGCTTCTACACAATAACAGCACCATAGACAGGAAAGACAGAGAATCCCACCTCATAAATAAACTTGGAACACGCAAACCACATGGTCTTAACGACAAACCATGAGTAACAAAATTCAGACATGCCGTTTCATGTCTCTTCCTGTTCCCACGCCTACCAGATTCTTGGCACAGGGCACAATCTACTCCCTTATCTCTTGGCTCTTGCCCTGTGCCTTCTTCAGAACAGGGCTATACCGATATAGCATGGCCACTTCTCAAAATTGCAGAACTTATCTCACTTCCCCTTTGACATCACAGTTGCCTCCCCTCTCCCCTTTTCTTATTACTGCTCATGATGACATGGGCATTCCATCTCTTACCCACTGGACGAGGCGGCAGGGAAGTTTTTAGTCCCGTTTTTATTATCCATTGTTTGGTGTCTGTGATTTGTCTGTGACCGTGCGTTCGCGCTTGACAAAGGCTAGTTGGCCGAAAATTTGCGCTTGTTTTGTTTTGTGTTGTCTTGTTGGAGATGCGCTTACATTGATTTTCTTGTTCTTCTGGTTTGTACAGGTTAATAAGTTCAAATACCTGGGAACGGTCATTTCATCGGACGGCAGATGCACATCGGAAATAGCCGGCAGAATCGGCCAAGCCAAAATAGCATTCAAGAAGATGACAAGCATTCTTACCAACAAATGCCTATCAATTAACATCAGAAAGAGAATCCTTGAATGTTATGTAGAACCAATACTGTTGTACGGATGCGAGGCGTGGACTGTCAGCAAGCAAAGCCAGAGCAAGATTGTGGCAGCCGAGATGTGGTTTCTAAGAAAAATTGTTGAGAGTTCCATGGACAGCAAAGAAAACAAACGAGACAGTCTTGATGGAGGCAGACACAAGTAGATCACTCATAAGGAAGATTAGGAAAAGACAGGCAACATTTATAGGCCATTTTATGAGGAAAGGGGATTTGGAGCACCTGGTCACAACGGGAAAGCTGGAGGGAAAGAGAGCACCAGGTAGACCCAGGGAGAAAATGCTGGACGGATTTGCAGAGTGGCTGGGGACGAGGAGGGTGGGGGAGATGCTAGGGGCAACAAGGGATAGAGATAGATGGAAGTCCATAATCGCCAACGCCATGCGGCAGGGCACCTGATGATGATGATGAACCTGTCTCAAGGTTTCCACGGAAAAAAAGAATAATCAAAGTTATCAGTCACATTTTAAGCCTCATCGAGGACTTGTTCAATGGCGTTTTAATTGTTACAGCAGAACTGTGCGTTTCCTACAGCAAACGTCACCCACAGTAGTAGCCAAATACGGCAGCTGAGAAACATTCTGGTCATGTTTTGGTGCTGGTTTTGTTAACCGCCATTCTTTTTTTAAAGGAGAATATTTCATTTTACCCG
>JAPXFY010003651.1:0-12500 GCA_030674185.1 Monoplex corrugatus | reverse complement strand
TGTCCCTAACTGTGAAGACAGTCAGGTACCACTTCACTGCTGGACGGACGTAAGGCCGCACACACGTATGAAGACGTGATATGCACCCGTGTAGTAAACTCACGCAGGCAGATTGGATGGAGGGTGCTCTACCTCTACACCAACCAGGCCTCATAGTTAACCCTTTGTCTCCCGCACCCTGCCCATCAGCATCCTGCATTGTCAACCATGCTAGCATGGCAAAAACTTAACTTTTTAACTCCCTCACCCTATCCACCAGCTTCCTTCTAGGAAGCTGGTGGATAGGGTAAGGGAGTCAAAAGGTTAAAGTTTTTGCAGTTGGTGGATAGGGTACGGGAGTCGAAGGGTTAATGTCTCCTCACCTCTCACCTCTCTCCCTCGCCGGGATCGGCGGTAGGAGCCACGCTCCCCATCACAAGTCTTTTCCAGGTCACACGATTGAGACATCTGTGGCGACCTCCTGGATCCCCAGACCACAGACATCAGCGATGTTGTTGAAATAGGAGGTGTGCGGTTAATGTAGGACGAAGTAATACGAAGTGTTGTATTGTTACGTGTTGCACTGTTGTGTTGCATTGCATTGCATACCATTACATTGCATTGTAACAGGCTGCGTTCCACTGCATTATGGTACTTTTTTTTTGTATCTATACCAGTCGCCGTGGTGTAGTGGTTAGCGCAACCGACTACCTACTGGAAGGTTGTGGGTTCGAATCCCCATCAGTCCCTTCAAAAATCTTTGTGCGATTTTTCGGTTCTAACTGGCTCTTAGCTGGGTGTGCTATGGGCTCATTGGGAAGACTGGGACCACACAGTCGAGTCCCATCCACTTCACGGATACGTCATTGACGGTGTTACTCAAATCTTCTGACTAGCACCGCAGGTGTCTGTATCTCTCGGGCCTGGTTGACGCCAGGTTATAATATGATAGTAATCGTAAAGTACAGCCCTGTCACGCAGTCTCAATCTTAGATGGAACTCCATAACACCATGATTATCATCCTCATCGACATCATCATCATCGCACTGTAAAAACTGTTCCAGCTTCTGTGGCCATTAAGGCGGTGTAGAAAATGGGACGAAAAAAAAAAAGGTGAACACAAAGGTAACCTCCCTGAGTGCGATATCCTAAAAAAAAATATCTCGTTTTGTATTCAGGAGTCAGTCAGTTTCTGTGGCCATTGGGGTGACTCAGAAAATGGGGCGAAAAATAAAAAAGGTGAGCTCAAAGGTAACCTCCCTGAGTGCGATGATCCGAATTTTTTTTTCCATCTCGTTTTGTATTCAGGAGTTCAAGATGGAGCGTCATGTGTTGGTGAACAGCAAGAAAGGGGAGAAATCACTGGTCACCCGATTACCTAAGGTGAGACACAGTCAGATTATTTTTCTGTCATAACACACAACACATATTGTTAACATACGTATATACTGTAACTTTACAATTACTTTATATTAATTAATGTTATCAATCCATGTTGTGTGTCATTATGACAGAGAAATAAAAACTACTGATCTTTTATCCTCACTTAATGTTATCAATCCGTGTTGTGTGTCATTATGACAGAGAAATAAAACTACTGATCTTTTATCCTCACTTAATGTTATCAATCCGTGTTGTGTGTCATTATGACAGAGAAATAAAACTACTGATCTTTTATTCTCACTTAATGTTATCAATCTGTGTTGTGTGTCATTATGACAGAGAAATAAAACTACTGATCTTTTATCCTCACTTAATGTTATCAATCCATGTTGTGTGTCATTATGACAGAGAAATAAAACTACTGATCTTTTATCCTCACTTAATGTTATCAATCCATGTTGTGTGTCATTATGACAAGAAATAAAACTACTGATCTTTTATTCTCAATATTATCAATCCATGTTGTGTGTCATTATGACAGAGAAATAAAACTACTGATCTTTTATCCTCACTTAATGTTATCAATCTGTGTTGTGTGTCATTATGACAGAGAAGTAAAACTACTGATCTTTTATCCTCACTTAATGTTATCAATCTGTGTTGTGTGTCATTATGACAGAGAAATAAAACTACTGATCTTTTATCCTCACTTAATGTTATCAATCTGTGTTGTGTGTCATTATGACAGAGAAATAAAACTACTGATCTTTTATCCTCACTTAATGTTATCAATCTGTGTTGTGTGTCATTATGACAGAGAAATAAAACTACTGATCTTTTATTCTCACTTAATGTTATCAATCTGTGTTGTGTGTCATTATGACAGAGAAATAAAACTACTGATCTTTTATCCTCACTTAATGTTATCAATCCGTGTTGTGTGTCATTATGACAGAGAAATAAAACTACTGATCTTTTATCCTCACTTAATGTTATCAATCTGTGTTGTGTGTCATTATGACAGAGAAATAAAACTACTGATCTTTTATTCTCACTTAATGTTATCAATCTGTGTTGTGTGTCATTATGACAGAGAAATAAAACTACTGATCTTTTATCCTCACTTAATGTTATCAATCTGTGTTGTGTGTCATTATGACAGAGAAATAAAACTACTGATCTTTTATCCTCACTTAATGTTATCAATCTGTGTTGTGTGTCATTATGACAGAGAAATAAAACTACTGATCTTTTATCCTTACTTAATGTTATCAATCCGTGTTGTGTGTCATTATGACAGAGAAATAAAACTACTGATCTTTTATCCTCACTTAATGTTATCAATCCGTGTTGTGTGTCATTATGACAGAGAAATAAAACTACTGATCTTTTATCCTCACTTAATGTTATCAATCCATGTTGTGTGTCATTATGACAGAGAAATAAAACTACTGATCTTTTATCCTCACTTAATGTTATCAATCCATGTTGTGTGTCATTATGACAGAGAAATAAAACTACTGATCTTTTATCCTCACTTAGTGTTATCAATCTGTGTTGTGTGTCATTATGACAGAGAAATAAAACTACTGATCTTTTATCCTCACTTAATGTTATCAATCCATGTTGTGTGTCATTATGACAGAGAAATAAAACTACTGATCTTTTATCCTCACTTAGTGTTATCAATCTGTGTTGTGTGTCATTATGACAGAGAAATAAAACTACTGATCTTTTATCCTCACTTAATGTTATCAATCCATGTTGTCTGTCATTATGACAGAGAAATAAAACTACTGATCTTTTATCCTCACTTAGTGTTATCAATCTGTGTTGTGTGTCATTATGACAGAGAAATAAAACTACTGATCTTTTATCCTCACTTAATGTTATCAATCTGTGTTGTGTGTCATTATGACAGAGAAATAAAACTACTGATCTTTTATCCTCACTTAATGTTATCAATCCATGTTGTGTGTCATTATGACAGAGAAATAAAACTACTGATCTTTTATCCTCACTTAATGTTATCAATCTGTGTTGTGTGTCATTATGACAGAGAAATAAAACTACTGATCTTTTATCCTCACTTAATGTTATCAATCTGTGTTGTGTGTCATTATGACAGAGAAATAAAACTACTGATCTTTTATCCTCACTTAATGTTATCAATCCATGTTGTGTGTCATTATGACAGAGAAATAAAACTACTGATCTTTTATCCTCACTTAGTGTTATCAATCTGTGTTGTGTGTCATTATGACAGAGAAATAAAACTACTGATCTTTTATCCTCACTTAATGTTATCAATCCATGTTGTGTGTCATTATGACAGAGAAATAAAACTACTGATCTTTTATCCTCACTTAGTGTTATCAATCTGTGTTGTGTGTCATTATGACAGAGAAATAAAACTACTGATCTTTTATCCTCACTTAATGTTATCAATCTGTGTTGTGTGTCATTATGACAGAGAAATAAAACTACTGATCTTTTATCCTCACTTAATGTTATCAATCCATGTTGTGTGTCATTATGACAGAGAAATAAAACTACTGATCTTTTATCCTCACTTAATGTTATCAATCTGTGTTGTGTGTCATTATGACAGAGAAATAAAACTACTGATCTTTTATCCTCACTTAATGTTATCAATCTGTGTTGTGTGTCATTATGACAGAGAAATAAAACTACTGATCTTTTATCCTCACTTAATGTTATCAATCCATGTTGTGTGTCATTATGACAGAGAAATAAAACTACTGATCTTTTATCCTTACTTAATGTTATCAATCCGTGTTGTGTGTCATTATGACAGAGAAATAAAACTACTGATCTTTTATTCTCACTTAATTCTAATTTTCATAATTTTAAAGTGAGGATAAAAGATGAGCAGTTAATGATTTTACACTATTATCAGTAGTTAATGATTTTGTAGGTAGAATCGTCAATGTCATCGATGGAAATACATATGTAAGTGCAAGAACAAGTAAAAGTCATGTTTTTTACTGTTTCAAAGTGCAAGAAATCGTAGACAGATTCTACAACATGATTTTGGAAATCTATCTTCAGTAATCATGTCGAGAGAAATTAGAGCACCTGGTCACAACTTGAAAGCCGGAGGGAAAGAGAACACCAGGTAGACCCAGGAAGAAAATACTGGACGGACTCGCAGGGTGACTGAGGACAGAGAGGGTGGAAGATGTACTTGAAGTGATAACGGATAGATTCGTGGGGATGGCCATGATCGCCAGCGCCATGCGGCAGGGCACATGATGATGAAGATGAAGCATGTCACACTAGGATTTGGCATGCTTTAATTTGGAATTATACTTTGTGGTTGAAAAGATTTATACTTTTCATGAAATCTTATCAGTTTCAAGGCCATTTCTTCGTATTTTAATACAGATGTCGAGGAAAGACAAGTTCAGCTTCTGTGACACTGCAAACTACATTTTCCACCCTGCCATGGTAATGCTTGGATGTACATGTAGACCTATGCAGTTTCCTAGAATATTTGTTTTAAGTTTCAGTCTTTTTTTTTGTATCTAGATTGGCCTTTTTTGGAGATGGAATACCTTTTCAAACATATTGCAAACTGTTCGTTGTCTATACTCTGAATGTGTGTGTGTGTGTGTGTGTGTGTGTGTGTGTGTGGTGTGTGTGTGTGTGTGTGTGTGTGTGTGTGTGTGTGTGTGAACACGCGCACGCGCGTCTGTGGATGTGTGTGTATGTGTGTGTGTATGTGTGTGTGTGTGTGTGTGTGTGTGTGTGTGTGTGTGTATGTGTGTGTGTATGTGTGTGCATGTGTGTGTGTGTGTGTGTGTGTGCGTGGTGTGTGTGTGTGTGTGTGTGTGTGTGTGTGTGTGTGTGTGTGTGTGTGTAGGTGGGGTTGTACCGGATGGAGGTGGCTGGTTTGCTGAATGACACCGTCACCCCACTGAACGAGTTCTGCATACAGTGCCCTGACGTCATGGAAAAGGTACACCCACCACACCCCACCCACCCACCCCCACTTTGCACTACCCGCCTGCTGCTACTCGTTTCCACATTGCCACTGTTGCGTTGTGGGTTTGCTTGATGTTGTGAGTGTATGGATGCCAAACTATACATATATTTAACGTTCAGCAAATTAAAACGAAACAATCAACTGTGAAAATTGGATGCTATTCATGTTCATGACAATTGCAGGGGAAACGTTGAGGTGGTCAAGATCATTCGTAACATCAGCTTTCAGAGTCAGGGTTCTGCCTTGTCCACGTCGAAGGTTGACACGGTTGCTGTGGTTGGCAGACAATATGTCACCCAGGGGAGTGGGATACCTTGTCTGCATTTGAAGGCTGTGCCTGATCAGTCTCAGTCGGCGTTTTCGAAGCGTCTTGCTCAAGGGTGAGAGCTTAGTCAGAGAGAAGAGCGCACACAACAAACACGTCTTCTCAGTCGGTTCAGGTTGGAGGGAAGTTTATTATTGACTAGAATAAGACAGAACGAGGATACAACCAAATGCGAATAAGCCGAATGCCATAGCCACCTTCATACATTTCGCATGGTGTTTGAAATGGTGACCTATTCCGGTACTGTGGTTTTTTTTTCTTTCCTGTAGTTTTTCCCCCTAACCTGAACCAGTACGTAAACAATGGAAATGCAGGTACTGTGGTCTTCTTTTCTTACCTGTAGTTTTGTCCCCTTACCTGAACCGGTACGTAAACAATGGAAATCAAGGGTTCTTTTTTTTATTCGCATTTCTGGTTCCATTTAGAACCACAGCTCGCCATGACCATAGCTTTACATGCGAGGACATCTCGAAACGAGACGGCAGTTGATTGGTTGATATCGGTCAATATTAACGAATCACCTGCCAGCAGAAACTTCAGTGCAGACACCGACTTCGAGATCGTCTGATGGTATTCTTTTAGAGAGAGCAATACGATACATGTCTGTGATGGCCTTTGTGTAGAACTAGGCATTGAATGAGCTTTAGTGTTTTTCAGGTCTATATTGTTGCTATTGTTGTTCAAAGCCCAGCCGATTGCATTGAGCCATATCAGGGCTATAACCGTTTCAAAACATACAATTCTTTAACAGGCTAAAAGATAAGAAAATCAAGTACGCACATCAATGCATCCACGTGCACAATCTAAGGAGATGCCTCTGGTGTTGACCACTCTGTCCAATTTATCGTACATGGGGACTTAAAAAAAACCCACCTGAATACAAATTTATGCATACCAAAGGACACCAAAACATATATAAAAACGGGCATAAATTACCTAAATTTGTTTCCACATATCTCACCTCCCAAGAACCAAAAAATGCACTTAATACATGCACCCAATTATCAATGCTAAGAAAAAGCACATAAGACTTTATTGAACACATACAAGTGAATGGACCAGCAAGGCAGGAAATGATAGAAAGAATTGACAGAAAGCAAAAAAGAACAAGGCAGAAACAAAGTGAGTGACAGAAAAGAGGAAATTTCTAGCACAGAATTTCCAGAAGGTGGATATACTATTTATACTGAAAGAGCCCCTGGCATCCCCAAGGGGGGGCCATAGGAATTCAGGTCTATGTTCCTTAGATTGAACTCGTCATACACGTAGTGTAAGCCAGGTTGCTTGATCTGTGACAGAGATGTACACGGAATTCGTATTTTCGCCTCTCTCTTTCCTACTCTGTGTGCGTGTGAATATGTGCGTGTGCGTGCGCTTGCCTATTTAGTGTCTACGCGTACAGACTGTATGTTATGTCTGTTATTTAGTTCAGACCGGTCCATGGTCTTTCTCTCACACTCACAATGGATAAACACAACAGAGACTTTTAGATTTCACTGCACGTATCCAACACCAGCCAGATACGTAACGTACCTACTACGTAGGCCTATAGCACTTTCTCGCCCGATTTTATCGATACGTACCGCTTCGATATGGACGTAGCTACGTATGGAATTATATATTTAACGTTCAGCAAATTAAAACGAAACAATCAACTGTGAAAATTGGATGCTGTTCATGTTCATGACAATTGCCGGGGAAACGCCGAGGTGGTCAAGATCATTCATAACATCAGCTTTCAGAGTCAGGGTTCTGCCTTGTCCACGTCGAAGGTTGACACGGTCGCTGAGGTTGGCAGGGGAGTGGGACACCTTGTCTGCATTCGAAGGCTGTGCCTGATCAGTCTCAGTCAGCGTTTTCGAAGCGTCTTACTCAAGGGTGAGAGCTTAGTCCGAGAGTAGAGCGCCTTGGTGGAGATTTTCTCTGGCCAGTAGATGCCGAGTACCGAGCGGATCATACGCCGGTGGGAAGAGTCGATCAATTTTGAGAGAGGTATGACTCGAGACCGTAGCATACGAAGCTCTCTACTGCCGCCTTGAAAAGTCTAATCTTGATCTGGTCATCGGCCTTCGAGCTGAAAATCGGCTTCAATTTGTTCATCGCTGCCCATGCTTTGGCGAAGCGTTCGTCTACCACTGAACTTGGAGACGAGGTGTCGATTCCGAGGTAACTGAACTGCTCGCATGTCTGAACCACCTCGCCGGACTGGAAAAAAGATTCGACGGGGAATGGGGTCGTGGCCGACGTGCATGACTTTCGTTTTGCAGTGGTTGATTTTGGAAGTCAGGTTATACTTGCTCTCGCCCGTATCTAGTTTGGAACTGCATATCTCAAATGTCAACAGCGTAAAGATAAAAAACGAAAAACCACCGCCAGTCCGCGGCTGGCTCAATTTTAGATATAGTCGCATGTTGGCTTCATGCCTGCTTGTTTGTGTAAACAAACATAATCCCAAGCACCGAACGTAACCCTGAGTGACGTCAATACAAAAGCGTAACAACTGTGCAGTTGTCAGATTTCATACTACGAGTCCTGGACGAAAATCACTTTTTTGTCCAACATGATACAATACCAGTATAAAATATAGACCAGGTAGAACACAGGCTAGGCAGGGCCTCAGAACCTGGTCGGCTCATGGGTTTATGTGCAGGGTTAAGGTTTGTGACGTGATCATCATACACCTGGCACCTGTGACGTTAGTGCATATGACCTTCGTTCCGAACGCGGAGACGTCGTCTTGAAAACCTGAAACTGCAACTGCAACTGAAACCATCAAAGCAGCCATACACTATTGTAATGTCTGCAGGTCACTGGGACATTATAATCACTGATTGCATGTTAACTTTTCAAGAAGTTCTGTTTTGTTAGTTGCTGTGAATTTCCATGGCAACAACTGTTATGTGCTCAAAAGTTCGCGTTACTCCCCCATTGAATGAAAGCATGATATCCGGCGTACCGGTTCGGTATAGACCTGTATCGGTAAACATAAGAATGTTTTTATACATGTATGTTATCGTCATCCGTAACAAACTGAAAAAGTTATTATCATTATCCTGTCATATGTAAAAATGTTATCGTCGTTCTGTAACATATATAAAAATGTTATCATCATCCTGTAACATTAAAAATGTTATCATCGTTCTGTAACATATATAAAAATGTTATCATCATCCTGTAACATTAAAAATGTTATCGTCGTTCTGTAACATATATAAAAATGTTATCATCATCCTGTAACATTAAAAATGTTATCGTCGTTCTGTAACATATATAAAAATGTTATCATCATCCTGTAACATTAAAAATGTTATCATCATCCTGTAACATTAAAAATGTTATCGTCATCCTGTAACATTAAAAATGTTATCGTCATCCTGTAACATTAAAAATGTTATCGTCATCCTGTAACATTAAAAATGTTATCATCGTTCTGTAACATTAAAAATGTTATCGTCATCCTGTAACATTAAAAATGTTATCATCGTTCTGTAACATTAAAAATGTTATCGTCATCCTGTAACATTAAAAATGCTATCGTCATCCTGTAACATATTAAAAATGTTATCATCATCCTGTAACATATGTAAAAGTGTTCTCGTCATCCTGTAACATATGTAAAAATATTATCGTCATCCTGTAACATATTAAACATGTTATCGTCATCCTGTAACACATTAAAAATGTTATCGTCATCCTGTAACACATTAAAAATGTTATCGTCATCCTGTAACGTATTAAAAATGTTTTCATCATCCTGTAACATATTAAACATGTTATCGTCATCCTGTAACACATTAAAAATGTTATCATCATCCTGTAACACATTAAAAATGTTATCGTCATCCTGTAACGTATTAAAAATGTTATCATCATCCTGTAACATATGTAAAAATGTTATCGTCATCCTGTAACATATTAAAAATGTTATCGTCATCCTGTAACATATTAAAATGCTATCGTCATCCTGTAACATATTAAAATGTTATCATCATCCTGTAACATATTAAAATGTTATCGTCATCCTGTAACATATTAAAAATGTTATCGTCATCCTGTAACATCAAAAATGTTATCATCCTGTAACATATTAAAAATGTTATCATCATCCTGTAACATATTAAAAATGTTATCATCATCCTGTAACATCAAAAATGTTATCATCCTGTAACATATTAAAAATGTTATCGTCATCCTGTAACATATTAAAAATGTTATTGTCATCCTGTAACATATTAAAAATGTTATCATCATCCCATATTAAAAATGTTATCATCATCCCATATTAAAAATGTTATCGTCATCCTGTAACATATTAAAAATGTTATCATCATCTTGTAACATATTAAAAATGTCATCCTGTAACATATTAAAAATGTTATCATCGTTCTGTAACATATTACAAATGTTATCATCATCCTGTAACATATTAAAAATGTTATCATCGTTCTGTAACATATTAAAAATGTTATCGTCATCCTGTAACATATTAGAAAATGTTATCATCATCCTGTAACATATTAAAAATGTTATCATCATCCTGTAACATATTAAAAATGTTATCATCGTTCTGTAACATTAAAAATGTTATCATCATCCTGTAACATATTAAAAATGTTATCATCGTTCTGTAACATTAAAAATGTTATCGTCATCCTGTAACATTAAAAATGTTATCATCATCCTGTAACATATTAAAAATGTTATCATCGTTCTGTAACATATTAAAAATGTTATCATCGTTCTGTAACATGTTAAAAATGTTATCGTCATCCTGTAGCATATTAAAAATGTTATCATCATCCTGTAACATATTAGAAATGTTATCGTCATCCTGTAACATATTAAAAATGTTATCGTCATCCTGTAGCATATTAAAAATGTTATCATCGTTCTGTAGCATGTTAAAAATGTTATCGTCATCCTGTAACATATTAAAAATGTTATCATCGTTCTGTAACATATTAAAAATGTTATCGTCATCCTGTAACATATTAAAAATGTTATTGTCATCCTGTAACATATTAAAAATGTTATCATCGTTCTGTAACATATTAAAAATGTTATCATCATCCTGTAACATATTAAAAATGTTATCGTCATCCTGTAACATATTAAAAATGTTATCATCGTTCTGTAACATGTTAAAAATGTTATCGTCATCCTGTAACATATTAAAAATGTTATCATCATCCTGTAACACATTAAAAATGTTATCATCATCCTGTAACATATTAAAAATGTTATCATCATCCTGTAACACATTAAAAATGTTATCGTCATCCTGTAACATATTAAAAATGTTATCATTATCCTGTAACATATTGAAAATGTTATCGTCATCCTGTAACATATTAAAAATGTTATTGTCATCCTGTAACATATTAAAATGTTGTTGTCATCCTGTAACATATTAAAATGTTATCATCATCCTGTAATATTAAAATGTTATCATCATCCTGTATTATGTAAAAATGTTATCATCATCTGCTAATACATATTAAAATGTTGTCATCATCCTGTAATGTACAAAAATATGATCATCATCTGGTAATAAAGAAAAGAGGCTAATACATAAGAACGGTATCATCATCATCATCTTATATATAAACATGCTGTATTTATACATGTGTGTAAATGTACATATACATGGATAGATAGATAGATAGATAGATAGATAGATATACAGACAAACAGATAGACAAATAGACAGACAGGTAGCTAGATAGATAGACAGATAGACAGACAGACAGACAGACAGATAGACAGACAGATAGATAGATAGACAGACAGATAGATAGACAGACAGACAGACAGATAGATATATAGACAGACAGACAGACAGATAGCTAGATAGACAGACAGATAGACAGATAGATACATAGATAGATTACAGTTACCCTCATCACCCTGCAGCCTGTGCAGTTCCCAGAGGGTTGCAGTGAGATCGGCATGACAGAGAGGGCCATGGCCATGGGTGTGGATGAGGCTTCCCAAGATGATGGAATCGTACAGGCCCAGCCTGGCGAGAAGCTCATCTTCAGGTCTGTAGATTTTCTTTTGTTTGTTTGTGTGTGGGTGGGTGGGTGGGTGGGTGGTGGTGTTTATTTGTTTGTTTTTTGGTTGGTTGGTTGGTTGGTTGGTCGGTCGGTCGGTTGGTTGTTTGGTTGGTTGGTTGGTTGGCTGGTTGGATGGATTGTCTGGGTATTTTTGTTTTGATTTGATTTGATTTGATTTGGTTTGGTTTGGTTTGGTTTGGTTTTTAGACGCGAGGCTCGTTTTTATTGTCACAAAAAAATCATCAAAAGAATAACGGACAACACAGAAAGTGAACAACGAAGTAAAGGAACGAAATGAAAGCAGACTCGTTGAATGACTGACAAACTGGGGGCTGGTAATATATACATGTGTGACCGACGTTGTTTAACCCTTTGACTCCCGCATCCTGTCCACCAGCTTCCTGCATTGTCAACCACGCTATCAAAGCGAAAAATTAACCCTCTGACTCCCTCACCCTGTCCACCAGCTTCCATCAAGAAGCTGGTGAACAGGGTGGAGGGAGTCAAAGGGTTAAGTTTTTGCAATTGGTGGATAAGGAACGGGAGTCAAAGGGTTAAGATAGTCATGTACACACCTGGCTAATTCAGCCTGAGCACAGTTTAGTGCCGAGAAGTGGTTTCTCAGAAGAATGTTGAGAGTTCCATGGACAGCAAAGAAAACAAACGAGACAAGTCTTGATGGAGGCAGACACAAGTAGATCACTCATAAGGAAGATTAGGAAAAGACAAGCAACATTTATAGGCCAT
>JAPXFY010003650.1:2500-5000 GCA_030674185.1 Monoplex corrugatus | reverse complement strand
CTCGCACCACTGAGTGTTACTCGGACATCAAAAATTGGATGACATACAACAAACTTCAGCTAAATGATGACAAGACAGAAGCTATCCTCATTGGCACCCGTCAGAAACTTTCTCAGCTGCCTCATCTTTCTCTCCCATTATGTAACACATCAGTCCCAATTTCTGATTCAGCTAAAAACCTTGGTGTCTGCATTGACTCTACCCTCTCCATGAACAACTTTGTTTCTCAAACTGCCAAATCTTGCTACTATCACCTCCATCGTATAAGCCTGATCAGGAAGTATCTCTCTGTGGAAACAACTGCAAAACTCGTTCTCTCCTTCATAATGTCTCGCATTGACTATTGCAATTCACTCCTGTCCGGTCTTCCTGCCTCCACCACTCACATCCTACAGCGCATTCAAAACAATGCTGCACGCCTTGTACTCAAAAAGAAAAAAGCTGACCACATATCTCCTCTCCTGGCACAACTTCACTGGCTCCCTGTATCAAAGCGCATACAGTACAAACTAGACACCATGTGCTACAAAAGCCTCAATAACGCAGCCCCCGATTACCTGTCAAGCCTACTTGAGATCTATGTTCCCTCACGTACCCTCCGCTCTGCCTCCGACCCTCTGACTTTTCGCTTTCCACGCACTAAGCTCAATACCTATGGTCCACGAGCCTTCTCTGTTTCTGGTCCGCTCTCCTGGAACAAACTTCCTCTCTCAGTCCGTCAGCAACCTACTTTTGTCTCCTTCAAGTCCGCTCTCAAAATTCACCTTTTCTCCTCTGCATAAAATCTTGACCTCACTCAATCCCCTCTGCAGCCTGTCTCCACTCGGAGGGGAATCACATTGCAATATATAATTGTATATAATATGCTCTCTATAATTTTCCATTGTTTTTATTCTTTCTCCCCATTTATAGCCGTGTGTGTGTGTGTGTGTGTGTGTGTGTGTGTGTGTGTGTGTGTGTGTGTGTGTGTGTGTGTGCGTGGGTGCGTGTGTGTGCGTGCGTGCGTGCGTGTGTGTGTGTGCGTGCGTGTGTGTGTGTGTTTCAGCGCTGAGATTTGATTTTATCAAGATTTTGCGCTATATAAATATTGTAATTATTATTATAATTATTATTATTATTAAATTTCTAGCACAGAATTTCCAAAAGGTGGGGGTATAAAGAGCCCCCGGCATCCCTTACCCAATGCAGAAAGCCAGTTGGTAGGGTGATCGGATGAAGGGGTGAAGGGGTTAAAGTTTTTGCTTTGCTATCATGGCTGATGATGCAGGAAGCTGGTGGATAGGGGTGGGGGAGTCAAAGGGTTAAGTTTTTGGTTTGTAATCATGGCTGGTAATGCAAAGAGCTGACAGATAGGGTAAGGGAGTCAAAGGGTTAAGTGTTTGCTTTGCTATCATGGCTGATGATGCAGGAAGCTGGCAGATAGGGTAGGGGAGTCAAAGGGTTAAGATTTTGCTTTGCTATCAAGGTTGTTAATGCAGGAAGCTGGTAGATAGGGTGGGGGAGTCAGAGGGTTAAGGTTTTGCTTTGCTATCATGACTCATAATGCGAGAAGCTGGTAGACAGGGTAGGAGAATCAAAGGGTTAAATTTTTACTTTGCTATCATGGCTGATAATGCAAGAAGCTAGTGGATAGGGTGAGGGAATTAAAGGGTTAAATTTTTACTTTGCTATCATGATAGCTAATGCAAGAAGGCGGTGGATACGGGTGGGGGAGTCAAAGGGTTAAGTTTTTTGGTTTGCTATCATGGCTGATAATGCAGGAAGCTAGTAGACAGTGTGAGGGTGTCAAAGGGTTAAGTTTTTGGTTTGCTATCATGACTGATAATGCAGAAAGCTGGAAGACAGGATGGGGGAATCAAAGGATTAAGTTTTTGCTTTGCTATCATGGTTGCTAACGCAGGAAACTGGTAGATGGGGTGGGGGAGTCAGAGGGTTATTTTTTGCTTTGCCATCATGACTGATAATGCAAGAAGCAAGTAGATAGGGTGAAAGAATTAAAGGGTTAAATTTTTACTTTGCTATCATGTTAGCTAATGCAAGAAGGCGGTGGATACGGGTGGGGGAGCCAAAGGGTTAAGTTTTTTGGTTTGTTATCATGGCTGATAATGCAAGAAGCTGGCAGATAGGGTAAGAGAGTCAAAGAGTTAAGTGTTTGGTTTGCTATCATGACTGATAATGCAAGAAGCAAGTGGATAGGGTGAAGGAATTAAAGGGTTAAATTTTTACTTTGCTATCATGATAGCTAATGCAAGAAGGCGGTGGATACGGGTGGGGGAGTCAAAGGGTTAAGTTTTTTGGTTTGTTATCATGGCTGATAATGCAAGAAGCTGGCAGATATGGTGAGGAAGTCAAAGGGTTAAGTTTTTGCATTGCTATCATGACTGGTGACGCAGGAAGCTGGTAGATAAGTGTGAGGGAGTCAAAGGGTTACGGTTTTTTGCTAATGCAGAAAGCTGGTGAATAGTGTAGGGGAGTTAAAGTGTTAAATGTTTACTTTGCT
>JAPXFY010003649.1:5000-10000 GCA_030674185.1 Monoplex corrugatus | reverse complement strand
GGTGATGTTAGTTAGCTCCCTACCCTGGTGTCTCTGGTGATGTTAGTTAGCTCCCCACCCTGGTGTCTCTGGTGATGTTAGCTCCCCACCCTGGTGTCTCTGGTGATGTTAGTTAGCTCCTCACCCTGGTGTCTCTGGTGATGTTAGCTCCTCACCCTGGTGTCTCTGGTGATGTTAGTTAGCTCCTCACCCTGGTGTCTCTGGTGATGTTAGTTAGCTCCCCACCCTGGTGTCTCTGGTGATGTTAGTTAGCTCCCCACCCTGGTGTCTCTGGTGATGTTAGTTAGCTCCTCACCCTGGTGTCTCTGATGATGTTAGTTAGCTCCCCACCCTGGTGTCTCTGGTGATGTTAGTTAGCTCCCCACCCTGGTGTCTCTGGTGATGTTAGTTAGCTCCTCACCCTGGTGTCTCTGGTGATGTTAGTTAGCTCCCCACCCTGGTGTCTCTGGTGATGTTAGTTAGCTCCCCACCCTGGTGTCTCTGGTGATGTTAGTTAGCTCCCCACCCTGGTGTCTCTGGTGATGTTAGTTAGCTCCTCACCCTGGTGTCTCTGGTGATGTTAGTTTGCTCCTCACCCTGGTGTCTCTGGTGATGTTAGTTAGCTACCCTGGTGTCTCTGGTGATGTTAGTTAGCTCCTCACCCCGGTGTCTCTGGTGATGTTAGCGTACTGTTTCGTACATCCCTTCTCTTCCCCCTCCCCCCTCCCTCCCACCCGCCTTCTCCATTTCAAGACCTCGTCAGTGCATAGGGTTATGCGCAGGCTTAAGGACTCTGTCAGACTGTTGTTGACAGATTTGAGTAGAGCGCACATGGAATTGTCCAAGTGCCTTGAATCATTCTTGGACAAACTCCCCAAATTCCAAATTTCACGGCCTGTTTTTGACTTTAGCTGTAATGTTGCCACTATTGTCATGCATTGTTGTGTTGTACAAACTCCCCCCCCCTCTCTCTCTCTCTCTCTTCTCTCTGTATCTGTGTGTGTATGTGTGTGTGTGCGTGTGTGTATATGTGTGTGAGCGTGTGCATGTGAGCGTGTGCTTGTGGCTTGTGCGTCTCTGTGTATGTGTGTGTGTGTGTGCGAGAGAGAAAGCAAGAGAAAACGAGAGAGGGGGAGAGGGAGAGAAATAGAGAGAGAGAGAAGAGAGAGAGAGAGAGAGAGAGAGAGAGAGAGAGAGAGAGAGAGAGAGAGAGAGAGAGAGTTCAAACTTCGAACTTAGTGAAGAGAGAGAGAGAGAGAGAGAGAGAGAGAGAGAGAGAGAGAGAGAGAGAGAGAGAGAGAGAGAGTTCAAACTTCGAACTTAGTGAGAGAGAGAGAGAGAGAGAGAGAGAGACAAAGAGAGAGAGAGAGAGAGTTCAAACTTCAAACTTAGTGTGTGTGTGTGTGTGTGTGTGTGTGTGTGTGTGTGTGAGAGAGAGAGAGAGAGAGAGAGAGAGAGAGAGAGTGAGTTCAAACTTCGAACTTAGTGAGAGAGAGAGAGAGAGAGAGAGAGAGAGAGAGAGAGAGAGAGAGAGTTCAAACTTCGAACTTAGTGAGAGAGAAAGAGAGAGAGAGAGAGAGAGAGAGAGAGAGAGAGAGAGAGAGAGAGAGAGAGAGGAGAGAGAGAGAGAGTTTGGGAGAAAAAAAATCAACCCCCCACCCCCATCCCCCCAGGAAAAAAACTCACTATTCATCAACAAACGAGCAACTCCATTTAGCGGCAGAGCCAAAGCTGTGCAAACCACACACACACACACACACACACACACAGTATACTGTCCTGTTTAGCAATGGCCGCCAGACTCACACGACATGTTCTATAAAACATGCCTCCAGCACCCAGCGCCTGTTGACGCCTTCTGTGTGCCATAAGAAAGCGTTTTAGTGACCACAATACAGCACCTTTCCCAGACCCGTGAATTATGGAAGGTTTGTTGACACAAACTCGATTGCCGGATACTCTATGGTAGCCTGTCAGGGTGATCATTCCGCGTATGGATTTTTCTGTGTGTTGACCGACAGACTACAAATTTTGTGATCTGTTGTTTTGTTGATAGAATGGTTGACGAAATGTCGATACGGGGTTAATGAGGACGTCTGGTTTCCCGGTTTAAATCAAAATGACTGAATCACTAAAACACAACAGTAGAATTAGGAGTATTTAAAGGAATGAAGAGTGAAGGAGTATTTAATATAGCAAAACAAGACAGGCGCAAATGTTGGACCAACTGACCTTTGTCAAAGAAAAATGCACATCACTGATAGACAGATAGATAGATAGACAGATAGACAGATAGATAGACACACAGACACATAGACAGACAGACAGACAGGCAGACAAACAAACAAAGATACATACATACATACAAACAAACATACACACATATATCTGTACATACATACATAAATACATACATACATACAAACATATACATACATACATACATACGTAATACATACATACGTACATACATATATACGTACAAACAGACATACATACGTACATGCATACATACACAACACATACATACATACATACATACATACATACATACACAAACAAACAAACAAACAAACACAAACATACATGCATGCATACATACATACATACATACAAACACAAACAAACAAATACACACACATACATACATATATACATACATACATACATACATACACACATACACACATACATACATACATGCATACATACAAACAAACAAACAAATACACACACATACATACATACATATATACGTACATACATGCATATATACATACAAAGGAACACACAAACAAACACACAAACAAACAAACAAACAAACACACAAACAAACACATACATACATACATATATACATACAAACAAACAAAGGAACACACAAACAAACACAAAAACAAGCAAACAAACACACAAACAAACATACATACATACATACAAAGAAACACAAACACACACAAACACATACATACATACATAATATATACATACAAGCAAAGAAACACACAAACAAACAAACACACAAACAAACAAACACATATACATACATACATACATACATACATACATACATACATACATGCATACATACATACACACAAACAAACAAACAAGCAAATAAACCCACAGTACACAACTTTCCAACCATGGCGCCATACTGTTCTTTTCGCGGAGTACTGCACACGTTTCTTCGTTATCTTGTTCATACGCCTGACAAAGGCCAGTTGGCCTACAACTTCCACTTGTCTGTTTCAATTTCTGAAGATGACATCCCCGCGCTCGGAATGCATTCCATATGCACTAACGTCACAGGTGCCATGTGATGGAGAAGATCACGGCACAAGCCTTTTTAAGCCTGCACATAAACCTGTGTGATGGAGAAGATCCAGAATGATCACGGCACAAACATTAAGCCTGCACATAAACCCATGCGATGGAGAAGATCCAGAATGATCACAGCACAAGCCTTAAGCCTGCACATAAACCCATGAGCTGGCCAGTGATGGAGAAGATCCAGAATGATTACGGCACAAGCCTTAAGCCTGCACATAAACCCATGAGCTGGCCAGTGATGGAGAAGATCCAGAATGATCACGGCACAAGCTTTAAGCCTGCACATAAACCCATGAGCTGGCCAGTGATGGAGAAGATCCAGAATGATTACGGCACACGCCTTAAGCCTGCACATAAACCCACGAGCTGGCCACCTGCCTTGTTTAGTTATGTCAAATACACGTTGTGGTTCTATTATTGTTGTTTTTCTGGTTCCTGTACCCGTGACCATTAAACAGTTGGCGTGACTGAAGTGATCTTACTGCATTGTTCTGGTGTTATCAGTGCCAGTGGCTCAAAATCAGACTTTTTAAAAAAATTCTTTTTCAGTTTCAGTTTCAGTTTGTTTTTTTTCAAGATAGCGTGTTCGCGCTGGGAATGAATTCCATATGCAGAGACGCTCCTATCAAAGGAATTATGGATACCACAGCCAAATAAAACTAAAGAAATCAATAAAAATGAAAGCAGACCTGTTCTTTTGCGGACTCTCTCTCTCTTTCTATCTTTCTCTCTCTCTCTCTTTTCTCTCTATCTTTCTCTCTCTCTCTCTTTCTCTCTCTTTCTCTCTCTCTCTTTCTTTCTTGCTCTCTCTTTTTCTCTCTCTGTTTTTCTTTCTTTCTCTCTCTCTCCTTCTCTCTTTCTCTTTCTTTCTTTCTCGCTCTCCCTCTCTTTCTTTCTCTTTCTGTCTTTCTTTCTCTCTCTCTCTGTCTTTCTTTCTCTCTCTATCTCTTTCTTTCTCTCTCTCTCCATCTTTATTTTCTCTCTCTCTCTCTTTCTTTCTCTCTCTCTCTCTTTCTCTCTCTCTCTTTCTTTCTCTCTCTCCTCTCTCTCTCTTTCTTTCTCTCTATCTCTCTTTCTTTCTCTCTCTTTCTCTCTGTCTTTCTTTTTCTCTCTCCCTCTCTTTCTTTTTCTCTCTCTCTTTCTTTCTTTCTCTCCCTTTCTTTCTCTCTCTTTCTTTCTCTCTCTCTGTCTTTCTTTTTCTCTCTGTCTCTATCTTTCTCTCTCTTCTTTCTCTCCTCTCTTTCTCTCTCCCTCTCTCTTCTTTCTCTCTCTCTCTCCCTCTCTCGCTCTCTTTCTTCTCTCTCTCTCTCTTTCCTTCCTTCTTTCTTTCTTTCTTTCTCTCTCTCTCTCCCTCACTGTCTCTTTCTCTCCCTTGGTCTCGTTCCACGACTGAGCGGTTACTGTCGTTAGTTAAGGGGGCTTAGGTAGCTGTGTCCTTGGTAAGCTTGATTACTACAGGCACTGATGACCTCCATGGAAGTGACCCAGCGGTGGTGCAGGATCTCCTCTGGTGGATGACCTTACGTCAACTTGACGTCTCTGACTCCCGTGAGCTTCTTGGTATTGGGACAGCGACTGACTGGAGGTGGGGCTGGTGCTGTGTTGCGGGGCCTGGGTGAGTGGTGTGGGGCCCACTTCACTGAAAAGACAGAATATAGAGCAGCAAACAAACAAACAAACAAACAAAC
>JAPXFY010003648.1:17500-20818 GCA_030674185.1 Monoplex corrugatus | reverse complement strand
CCTTCTCTGATGACAAAACAAATTGCAGTTAATAATGACGAAACAAATCACCGTCTAAAATGACGAAATCTGTTGCCGTCTTTAATGATGAAATAAATTGCCGTCTACAATGACAACAAAAAACAAAAAAACAAACAACAACAACAAACAAAAAAGAAAAGAAAAAGAAAAAAGCTACCTTCTGTATTGACCAAACAGATTGTTATCGATATTGACTAAATATGTCGCCATGAATTGCCGTCTGTAATGATGAAATATATTGCCATCTTTGATGACAAAATAAATGGTCGTCTATGATAATGAAATAACTTGCCATGCAGGATGATGATATGAATTAATTTATACAATGGGGCAATGAATAGTGTAGGAAAGAACATTCTAAAGAAGCAGTATCTGGAATGACCTTTGGCTTAGGGCCCCTCTCAGGGACAGTTTCAGCTCAGAATTGTATTTGAGCTCCCTCCCTTGAAAACAAATGTAGTGAAATGGGGGAAACGAGATGACCCAGCATGCCCGTTCTGCCAGAGCAAACAAACAACGGAACATGTACACAACTCATGCAAAGTAGCACTAACCCAAAGTAGGTACACACGGAGGCACAATCAAGTGTTTCAAGACACTGCACAAACCAAAGACAAACTACACACACACAAGTTAAAAAAGTCACTTCGTAGGGAAACACACACTACACACATACAGGTAAAAAGTCACTTTTATAGGGAAACACACACTACATACATACAGGTAAAAAGTCACTTTTATAGGGAAACACAAACTACACACATACAGGTAAAAAGTCACTTACAGGGAAACACAAACTACACACATACAGGTAAAATGTCACTTCGTACTGAAACACGAACTACACACATACAGGTAAAAAGTCACTTACAGGGAAACACAAACTACACACATACAGGTAAAATGTCACTTCGTACTGAAATACGAACTACACACATACAGGTAAAAAGTCACTTACAGGGAAACACACACTACACACATACAGGTAAAATGTCACTTACAGGGAAACACAAACTACACACACATACAGGTAAAAAATCACTTACAGGGAAACACAAACTACACATATACAGGTAAAAAGTCACCTTATAGGGAAACACAAACTACACACACATACAGGTTAAAAAGTCACTTACAGGGAAACACAAACTACACATATACAGTTAAAAAGTCACTTTATAGGGAAACACAAACTGCACACATACAGGTAAAAAGTCACTTACAGGGAAACACAAATTACACATATACAGTTAAAAAGTCACTTACAGGGAAACACAAACTACACACATACAGGTAAAAAGTCACTTTATAGGGAAACACAAACTACACACATACAGGTAAAGAGTCACTTTATAGGAAACACACACTGCAAACATACAGGTAAAATGTCACTTTATAGGGAAACACAAACTACACATATACAGTTAAAAAGTCACTTTATAGGGAAACACACACTACACACATACAGGTAAAAAATGTCACTTCGTAGGGAAACACACACTACACACATACAGGTAAAAAGTCACTTTATAGAGAAAATTACAAACTATACATGCACAAGGATAAAAACAAACTACACACACACACACACACACACACACACACACACACACACACACACACACACACACACACACACACACACACACACACACACACACACACACACACAGGTCAAGAAGTCAGCTTTATGGGGAAAAAAAACTACACACATACAGGTAAAATGTCACTTTATAGGGAAACACAAACTACACACATGCAGGTAAAAAGTCACTTATAGGGAAACACAAACTACTCACATACAGGTAAAAAGTCACTTATAGGGAAACACAAACTACTCACATTCAGGTAAAAAGTCACTTTTATAAGGAAACACAAACTACACACATACCGATATAAGAAAATCATTTTTACAGAGAAACACAAACTACAAACGTAAAGTAAAAAGTCACTTTTATAAGGAAACACAAACCACACACACACACAGGTAAAAAGTCACTTTTATAAGGAAACACAAACCACACACACACACAGGTAAAAAGTCACTTTTATAAGGAAACACAAACCACACACACACAGGTTAAAGACAAAAACAGGAGTGGTGCTGTGCTATGGCGACGTGGTTTCACTGATGTCAGCAACCAGTATTTCATGTGGAAAAATTCAGTTGAGAGACAAAGAAAGAAAAACTCTCCAGGTTGTTGTGCAACCTGTGACATTAGTTCATTTTTCGTGGTTGTTTGGTTGGTTGATTTGTGCTTGCTTGTTTGCTTGCTTGGATCAGTGCTTGGTTGGCTGATTGGTTGGTTGGTTTGTCTTTGCTTGATGATTAATTTTGTTGTTTTTAATTTTTAAAATAATTTTGAGGGACTGATCACACTTAGGCAGTTTCCTTTGTACTGACTTTAACACTGTCTTACCAGCCATAGAAACTGTGACAGTTTGTATAACGCTATGATGATGATGGTGATGAACATGATATTCGTGATACTGTGGTTTTACTTCTAGGACTCAGACTGCGTGACAGGGTTGTACTCTACGCTTAATGTCGTAACATATCCTGGAGTCAACCAGGCCTGAGAGATACACATACCTGTAAGTGCTGGTCAGGAGATTTCAGGAACACCTTCAATAAAACAGCCGTGAAGTGGATGAGACTAGACGGTGTGGTTCCCAATGAGCCCATAGCATGCTCAACACTGGGTAGGATCTGGTTAGTGCAGAACAATGCTGCAATAATTTTGAAATTACTTACGGTGATTCGAACCGACAACCTATGGAAGCCCATTGTTTTGAATGGTTTGTTGTTTGGTTGTTTGCTTATTTGTTTGTTTGTTTGTGTCGTTTTTCAGTTTTATCTTTCCCACGAAAGTTTCATTTCTCGTTTGATGTGAAGGTAAACGACTTTTCGTCGACTTCAGCCTAGCTAACAGAAGTTACTTCCCTTGAACTATTCACTCCACTCTGTTTCTCTCATATACCCCCCCCCCCTCCTTTAGCACGTACGCACATGGACACGCATACACGCTGCTCATCCACACCATTTGCACTACTGAGGTGAAATGATGATGACGATGACGACGATGATGATGATGTTGATAAGGATGACAATGATGATGATGATGATGATAATGATAATGACAGTGATGATGACGATAATGATGACGATGATGACGATTATGACAACGACGACGACGACGATGACGATAATGATGATGATGATGATGATGATGATGATGATCATGATCCTCCTCCTCCTCCTCCTCATCTTATTATTATTATTATTATTATTATTAT
>JAPXFY010003647.1:0-20820 GCA_030674185.1 Monoplex corrugatus | reverse complement strand
ACACACCACACACACACACACACACACACACACACACACACACACACACACACACACACACACACACACACTACATTTTTTAAAAAGATTATAAAAAAGGGAAATCAGGACTCCAAAGGGAGTTGCAAGGTGAAGAGTGATTTGTGTGGGCAGGACTGGAGGTGAATCAATACATCATGTTATGATGGCGGTCGTGTGGGGCAAGTCCTCACGTGAACGTCTGGGGGATTCTGTGGCTTAGGGTGTGCTTTGGAAGGGGGGGTGGGAGAAAGACAGGGAGGAGGGTGTGTGTGTTTTGGGACAGGGAAGAGGAAGTGGGTGTGTATTACCCCACTCTCTTCCCTCTTTCTCTCTCTTTGGTGTTTTTTCTATATTTCTCTGTCTTTCTCTCTCTCTCTCTCTCTCTCTCTCTCTCTCTGATGCTCTCTTTCTCTCTCTCTCTCTCTCTGATGCTCTCTCTCTCTCTCTCTCTCTGATGTTCTCTTTCTGATACTCTCTCTCTGATGCTCTCTCTCTGATGTTCTCTCTCTCTCTCTCTCTCTCTGATGCTCTCTCTCTCTCTCTCTCTCTGATGCTCTCTCTCTCTCTCTGATGCTCTCTCTCTCTCTGATGCTCTCTCTCTCTCTGATGCTCTCTCTCTCTCTGATGCTCTCTCTCTCTCTGATGCTCTCTCTCTCTCTGTCCTTTTCTCTCTCTTTCTGCTAGAAGTTTCCTCATTTCTGTCACTCTTTTTTTTCTGTCTTGCTACTTTGCTTTCTGTCACCTCTTCCTATCATTTTCTACCTTACTGGCACATTCACTTGTGTTTTTCTGTAAAATTTTACATACTTTCTCTTAGGAGATATTAATGGGTACCTGTATTCAGTGAATTTTTGGCTCTAAGCAAATATATGATGTGTCTATCAGCAGAGATTGCTGGGGACATGTATTCAGTGCATTTTTGGCTGTAAGCAAATATATGATGTGTCTATTAGCAGAGATTACTGGGAACATGTATTCAGTGCATTTTTAGCTCTAAGCAAATATATGATGTGTCTATTAGCAGAGATTACTGGGAACATGTATTCAGTGCATTTTTGGCTGTAAGCAAATATATGATGTGTCTATTAGCAGAGATTACTGGGAACATGTATTCAGTGCATTTTTAGCTCTAAGCAAATATATGATGTGTCTATTAGCAGAGATTACTGGGAACATGTATTCAGTGCATTTTTGGCTCTAAGGAAATCTGATGTGCAAATGCAATTCTAAATAATTCAGGCCCATTTTTATTTGTTTTAGTGCCCTTGGTTATGTTTAAATTTGTGTTCAGGTTTGTTTTTTCAAACCACTTGGCGATAAATTGGACGGAAGTGGTCAACGCCAAGGGCTTGTCCTTAGATCATGTCCGCTAATGCATTGATATGTGTACTTCATTTTCTTTTCCTATTTGTCCCCCCCCCCCCTCTCCCCAGTGAGATATTGTGTACGTTTTGAAACGGGTATAGCCCTTATTTGGCTCTGTGCAATGGGCAGGACTTTAAACAAAAATAAATAACTGACTCACCTCTCTCTCTCTCTCTTTCTTTCTCTCTCTCGCTCTCTCTCTCTCTCTGCAAAGAAGAGACATAGGAATTGTAAACACGATGATGTCACAAAAATATCGGTGTCAAATTCTTCGTAGCCGTCTTCCCCCTCTCTCTGTTTCTGTCTGTCTCTCTGTCTTTTTCTTTCTGTCTGTCTGTGTCTGTCTGTCTGTCTGTCTGTCTGTCTGTCTGTCTGTCTGTCTGACTGTCTGTCTGACTGTCTGCGAAGGAGTGGCATCAGAATAGTAAATACGCTGTTGTCATGAAAATATCGGTGTCAAACTATTCGTTTCCTCTCTCCGCCCCCCCCCCTCCCCGTCTCTGTCTGTCTGTCTGTCTGTCTGTCTGTCTCTCTCTCTCCTCTCTCTCTGTCTCTGTCTCTGTCTCTCTCTCTGTCTCTCTCTCTCTCTGTCTCTCTCTCTCTCTGTGTCTATCTCTGTGCAAAGAAGTGACATAAAAGTTGTAAACACGCTATTGTCATGAAAATATCGGTGTCAAACTCTCTTCGTTGCCCTCCCCGCCTCTCTGTCTCTGTCTCTCTGTCTGTCTCTGTGTCTCTCTGACTCTGTGTCTCTCTGACTCTGTGTCTCTCTGACTCTGTCTCTCTGTCTCCGTGTATCTCTCTCTCTCTCTCTCTCTCTCTCTCTCATCTCTGGTATTGTTTTCTTTCATCTCAAGCCAGCAAGGGGATGTTGTACTGATTTGATCGACATTTCCATCCATCGTGAAGGTAACGAGGCTGTCATTGCAGGCACTGTCCTCGTTTCATTATTCCCTGCTCATTGACTCCACTTCTAGTGGCCTACTTTGGTCACGCAAAAGACATTTGGGTGGTTGGACTTCTTCAATAAACTGGTACTAACGTTTGCGAACAATTGGAGGTACGATGAAGAGGTGGGATGGGCAGGATATTTCTTGTTGTTGTTTGTGGTGGTGATTGGTTTGTGTTTTTGTTTGTGAGTGTGTGAGTGAGTGAGTGTGTGTGTGTGTGTATGTGTGTGTGTGTGTGTGTGTGTGTGTGTGTGTGTGTGTGTGTGTGGTGTGTGTGTTTGTGAGTGTGTGTGTGTGTCTGTTTGTCAGTGAGTGAGTGAGTGTATGTGTGTGTGTGTGTGTGTGTGTGTGTGTGTGTGTGTGTGTGTGTGTGTGTGTGTGTGTGTGTGTGTGTGTGCTATCGTGATTTCTGTTTGTTTGTTTGTTTGTTTTGGTGTTTTTTGGGGTGGGTGGTGGAAGATGGGCTGGAGAAGTTAGGGATGGAGGCGATAAATCGCGAGTTGGTGAGCGGATGAGGGTTTTGTGTCATGTTGTTTGGGGTTTGGTTTCTACAATGTGGTTACATAGGGCGTTGGTACGGTCAGTTTGTACTGGGGGGCTGGATATGTTGTCATTCGTTTTCCATACATGTGTATGCCAGAATATGATCAGCTATATATGCTATATATGCACATAACGTAAAGATTTCTTATTTTCTGCGGTTTTTCTTTGTTTTGTTTTGTATGTTTTGTCTTTTTGTATTGTTTCGTTTTTTTGTTTTTGTTTTTGTATTTGTTTTCGCTTTTTTAACATGACAGATGAACATGTACATTTCACTACTAGCTGAGGAAGCTGGTGGCTAGGGTGAGGGAGTCAAATGGTTAAGTTTTTGCCCAACCCTCGTCCTCGTCGTGGGAGGTGGAAACAAGTAATGCTGGCCAATGGGGCACTGGTGAAGCTGTGACTGGCTTAGCAGGCCGGCAGTGGATAAACGAATTGCTCAAGAAAATATAAGGAGATACAAACGGACGGATCACAACGGAAAACGACGCGGCGAGGAAAACGGACAACGAATAAAGAAAAACGAAAAGGTTGAGACCTGGAACATTTGCGGTTTGACGAACAAAGAACCAGAGATAGTAGAGTTCATGACCCAGCGCAAGATCTCCATACTAGGCATTGCAGACACCAGAAAGAAAGGAACAGGAACAAAGGAAATAGACGCCAACTATGTTCTCATTTGGAGCGGTGTAAGCAAGGAACAGAGAGCAGCACATGGCGTGGGTTTCATCCTACACCATGAGAAGGCAAAAGACCTAGTGAGTACGGAGTTCATTTCAGAAAGACTCTTGAAGATCGGCATTAGGGAGGACAACAAGATCAACTACATTCAAGTGTATGCACCATGTAATGACTCCTACTCAGATGAGGATAAGGACTCCTTCTTCGAAAAACTCTCGGACACCATCAACAGCATCCCGGACCAAGAAGACCTGTACGTCATGAGAGATTTCAATGGCAGAGTCGGAGAGAGAAGAACACCATGGACAAAACATCTTGGTCCACACAGTGACCACAGAACACCATGCAACTACAACGGCAACCATGTATTGGAACTGTGTGCAGAGCATGACTTTATTGTCACCAACACCTTCTTCCAGCACAGAGCCACTCAGATCTACACCTGGTACAAATGGAGCGACATCGACGTCTCATCTCAAATCGACTTCACACTAGCAAGATCTCGAATGCGGAGCAACATCAGAGACTCAAGAGCCATCCCCAACGCAGGCTTGGACACAGACCACAGGCCAATCATCACGACGTTGGTCACTCAGAAGAAGAGGAGGTTCAATAAAAAGAAGAAACAGCCGGAAAGACTCAACATACACAAGCTTCAAGACAAAGAGGTGCAGACTCAGATCAGATGCACCATCAGTGAAAAATTGGACTGTAGTGACCCTACATTACTAAACGTAGAGGAAGCTTGGGCCATCTTCAAGACAGTCCTCCTGGACACTATAAAAGAAGCCTGTGGCACCAAGAAGACAGGAGGAAGAAACAGAAAGGCAACAGCTTGGTGGAACAAAGAAGTGAAGGATGCTATCAAGGAAAAGAAGAAACTATACAAGATCTGGGTCAAGTCAAAGGATGAAGAGGTCTACATCAAGTACAGACTTGCAAGAAGACACAGCAAAAAAGTTGTGAGAACAGCAAAGGAAAAGTCATGGACCCAGTATGGTGAAAAACTCTGTGAAACATGCAAAGCTTCACCAAGAGTTTTACAAGAGTGTGAAAGCGATGAGAGTGCGAGATGAACCTTTCGATCCAACCCCTATCATCAACGATGCAAACGGGGAAACATTGCATGGAGAGGAGAAAATAGTGAAGAGATGGGAAAACTATTTCAAAGACCTACTCAACCCATCAGGAGTATGGGCACAAGACACACAGTCCCGGTTTACCTCCAGCCACCCAGACCACTCAGAACCTACCATCCTAGAGAGTGAAGTAAGAAAAGCAGTGAAGACCAGTCCTAAAGGAAAGGCAGCTGGAGACGACGGCATAACAACTGAAGCCATCCATGTGTGCGGTGAAACCGGAATTCAGTGGCTCACCACCATCTTTCAGAAAGCTTGGGAGGAGAGAAAAGTACCAGAAGACTGGCAAAATGCAATAGTGGTGCCAATATGGAAGAAGAAGGGCAGCAAGAAAGACTGCAGTACATACAGAGGCATATCACTACTCAGTCATGTAGGGAAAATGTACGCAAAGATCCTGGAGCAGCGCACTCGAGCGAAAACAGAACATCTCCTCAGTGACGCCCAATTTGGCTTCAGAAAAGGAAGAGGGTGCACCGATGCAATCTTTGCACTACGACAATTGTGCGAGAGGGCGATCGAATACGACCGAGATCTCCATCTTGTATTCGTTGATCAAGAAAAGGCCTTTGATCGAGTCAACAGAGACAAGCTATGGAAGGTCCTCGAGCAGTACGACGTCAAGGGCCAGCTGCTAGACAACATTCAGGCCATCTATGCCAACAGCAGGAGTGCAGTCCGCACCGCCAGTGGAACATCTGACTGGTTCCCAGTGACATCGGGAGTAAGGCAGGGCTGTAATCTCTCCCCTCTTCTCTTCGTGATCTATATGGATCAGATTACGAAGGAGGCAAACCCAGACCCTGAGGCACTCAATGAACTCATGTTTGCGGACGACCAGGCAATGGTGAACAATGACAAGATACAGCTACAGGAGCACACAGACCAGCTCAGTAAAAGCTGCGAGACATACGGCATGAAGATCAGCGTCAGCAAGACCGAGGTCATGACTGTCAGTAAGAGACCAAACAAACTGGATATCAACATCAACGGAACCCAGTTGAAGCAAGCCAGTGAATTTAAATACCTGGGCAGCATCTTCACTGAAAATGGCAAACTAGACAGAGAAATCGAGACCTGATGCCAGAAAGCCAACGCAGTCAGCTACCAACTTGCCCTCTCCTGAAACACCCCAGCATTCCCACCAGCACTAAGGCGAAACTCATCAACACCATTTTTCTACCAACGCTGACATACCAGTGCCAGACATGGTCCCTAACTAAAGTCCTCAAGAGAAAACTGGTCACCTGTGAAATGAAATGCCTGAGGAAAGCAATAAACAAGACAAGGCGGGACAAGATCAGAAATGAGGTGATACGAGACATGGTAGGAGCAACACCAATCCTACAACACATCGAACATATGAGGATCAAGTGGTTCGGACACCTCACACGTATGCCCCTAAACCAACCAGCTCTTCGGGCATACAACACCAGATACTCTGGCTGGAGAGCCAGAGGAAGACCAAGACGACGATGGAGCGACTCCGTGGCAGACACCCTCAGAGCTCATGAGATGTCCCTTCTCCAGGCCACCCGCCTTGCTGCTGACAGACGACTGTATCTCCCCGCGACGCCCACCGGTACAAGCGGAAGGAAAAAGTAAAGTAAAGTTGGTGGATAGGGTGCTGGAGTCAAAGGGTTAAGGTTGGAGATAGTAAAACTGCAATAAAGAGGATCAGGACGCAGTCTTAAAAAAAAACCGTAGCCCCAAGATGATGAATTGCGTGTAGTACAAAGACCACCGGGGACTTCTTGTTTGTGTGTAGTATTGATGGTGGGCTTTGGCATTCCAATGAGCAGGGGTTCCAGTCTGGTTGGGGACAACGTTTCATTTGTCTGTGCAGGCTGGGAATATCGGGGTACTTTTTCTTGTTCAGTGTTGTGGAATATACAGCAAGGAGTGGAGTGGACTACCGACTGGAAGGTTGTGGGTTCGAATCCCCATCAGTCCCTTCAAGACTCTTTCTTGGATTTTTCGGTTCTGACGGCTTCTACACAGAGCTGGGTGTGCTATGGACTCACTTGGAAGACTGGGACCACACAGTCGAGTCTCATCCACTTCACTTCACGGATGCATAATTGAGGGTGTTGTTCAAATCTTCGGACCAGCACCACAGGTGGCTATATCTATTGGGCCTGGTTGACGCCAGGATATATTATGATAGTATGCGTAGAGTACAGCCCTGTCACACAGTCTCAATCCTGGATGGAACTCCAAAGCATTGTGATTGTCATCCTCATCGACATCATCATCATCGCAGTGTGAAAACTGTTCCAGCCTCTGTGGCCATTAAGGTGGCACAGAAAACGGGGGTGGGGGGAGGTGAGCACAAAGGTAAGCTCCCTGAGTGTAATGATCCTGAAACAAATACAATAGAATAAAAGAGTTGAGAGGAATCTATTGTCAGAAAGCTGTCTTACATTTCAAACACATCCTAACAAGATCAGGTGGAGTTTGAAGCAATTTATTCCCATCCCTATCACGCATAAATGGCAGGAGATTCTGGGACTAATATTCACAGTGCTGTAATGATGACGACCGGATAATAATCATGATGTTATGCAATTCCATTCTGGTTTTGAGACTGTATGACAAGGTTATACTGTAGACTTACATTCATAACATATCCTGACGCCAGCCAGGTCTGAGAGATACAGACACCTCTGGTGGTGGTCAGGATATTTGAGCAGTACTGTCAAGGATGTGTCCGTAAAGTGGCTGGGACTCGACAGTATGGTCCTAGTCTTCTCACTGAGCCCATAACACACCCAGTTAGTAGAAGCCAAATGGGGTAAAAAAAATCACAATGATATTGACAGGATTGCTGGGATTGGAAGCCACAACCTTCCAGTCGGTAGTCGGTTGCGGTACATTGACCACGGCGACTGGTTGACTTTGCAGTCAGTTTGTTCCAGGAAAAAAGAAAATCTCTCTCTCTCTCTCTCTCTCTCTCTCTCTCTCTCTCTCCCGTCTTCTATGTACAGTTAACATACTCTACAAAGATGTCTACAACAAAGTAAACCATTATATGCACAAGCGCAGTATGCAGGCACATACATGCACATAAAATTCGGGGAGACGTTGTCGCCGTTGTCCAATGCTCCCTTTCCATCTGTCCCTTTTGTGTGTCTTGGTGTGTGTGTTTTCTGTGAACGTATCAAACGGAAATGATCTCTCCAGACTTTGGTCAGGGCCAACAAACGCCATTATTGCCGTGGGTATGCTTTTGCGAGCAAGTGATTGGTTCACTCGGAAATTTCCGCGAGAATTGGGTTGACCCAGTCCGCGTGACAGACAGGAAGTGACACGGTCACATCAAAAGTATGGCTGCCTGGCTGTGCTGGACAAATGTTGATTTGATTTAAGCCATTTCCATTCGCTCATTGTTTGAAGGTACAACAGTGTTATGAAAAGCATGGAGCGACATTAAACAATTAACAGCGTGTTTCTTCAATATCGACTTGTGCTACAACTTGAAGAATGGTTGACGGTCAGTGACCAGGTGTGAGGCGGCCATCGTTAGGTCATGGCAGTGCGAGAGAGAGTAGGAAACATGATCAAGACTTTGGTGGGCCCAGGGCACCTGCTTTTGGCAACTGAACGATGCAGACTTGCATGGTTTGGTTCTGTCTCCCGCCATGACATACAAAGACCATACTTCAGGGTGGATCTACTCTGGAAGGAGGCCGTCGCTGAAATCGACAGAGGAAGGCGGGTTACAGATATCTAAAGACTTGACCAGTATCGACGGTTTTTTTTTTTACTGTCCTGTTTTCCCGTTTCCCAGCTGAGTGCTCACAGATTATAGAACAATTTTTCACAATGCTGTGACAATGAATGATGCTGTGGAGTTCCATTCTGTATTGAGACGACGTGGTTGTACTCCACACTTTCTTTTATTTATAATGTATTATAATGGATCCTGGTGTCAACCAGGCAGGCCCGAGAGACTTCGGGACATTTAGGCAGCACCTTCCATGACGCATACTTGAAGTGGATAAGGCTTGACTGCGTGGTCCTAATCTTCCCAGTGAACTCATCATCATCATCACGTGCCCTGCCGCATGGCGTTGGCGATCATGGCCCTCCACGTGAATCTATCTTTTGTCGCTGCAAGTACATCTCTAACCCTGTCTGTCTTCATCCACTGCGCAAGTCCATCCAGTTTTTCTCCCAGGGTCTACCTGGAGCTCTTTTCCCTCCGACTTTCCTGTTCTGACTAGATGCTCCAATTTCTCTAGCCTCATAAATTTGCTTGTTTTTCCTCAGTAATCTTCTTCATTAATGTTCCTTTTGTATCTACCCCCTTCAAGACTGTCTCATTTGTTTTCTTTGCTGTCCGTGGAACTCAATATTCTTTTTAGAAACCACATTTCAGCTGCCTCATAGTACACACAAATCTGGGTCGGGACCAGTTGGGGACAAAACATCCTGCATTGACTCTGACAGGACTGTTGTCATTTGACCAGTATCAGCAGGATTGACCTACTTGTTGCTGCACACCAGGAAGGTAGTGGATCCTGTCTGTGTTCTATCCCATCAATCCCTTCCTCCCCTCCAGACGTTCACACTGCTCACGGGATTAAATGATGATGAGTATAGTAACCACTTTGGAACAACAACAGAAAACGCAAATAGAATCAGAACCCGTATTTCATATAAAATAACAAGACCACAGAGGTGCAAATGTTTGGCGAACTGGCCTTTGTGAAGCGTATAAATCTACAAAAGATGACAAAGAAAGAATGCTCAAAACTTTGTGGAAAACCTAGTAGACAACTTATCTGACAGTTTCGTTGAGCCAGACATAAGACGAAAATGATTTGATATGAAAAAGTGACATCATGCGACAACAAGATAACACCAAAACGACGTCATAGGAAGATACTTCAGTTATTGGGCCTAAAGTAGTAGGCGGAGGCATCTAAATCAAAATAGTGCCAGCGTTCAGGCAAATTGGAACCGCAAGTACACAAAAATAGAGCCTGAACGCCTTTAAAAGACCAGCTGGCCGAAAACTTGCATTTGTCTGGTCTTGTGTGTTGTTTTGTTATTGTCGCGGGAGGAAAGTTTTACACCACCAATATACGCGTCCTGGTCGTGTTTTGTGTATTTCTTGTTCCATTTGCTTGAACACTGTCAATGACTTTGGTTTAGATGTCGTACAATAACCAAAGCTAAGAGTTGACATTAAGCTGTGTAGAAACAGTTATCATACATGTACTGGTCTGTGTTAGTCACGTATACAGACCGACATCAAAACGTCCTGCCTCTTCCCACTGCCTGGTCTTTCTCTATCTTTTCTGCGTATAATAGTGATGACGATGCTGGTATTAATGGGTATTTCAAAGATGGTTAGTCTGTGTTGGCTATAAGCATTCAGCAGTTTGAATAATCTACACACACTGAACCAAAATATAGATACATGCATACGTATATCAACATACGTATTCAGAAATGAGAACATGCATATATGTATACGTTTGTATATATTATGTGTATATATATACATCCATTTGTACACACATATACACATACTTGCGCGCACATACACACACACGCGCACGCGCACGCACACAACGTATACACACGCACGCTTGCTTGCACACAAGTAATAGAGAATTTTCAGTAAGTCAGTCGTGCTATGTCTGTCACTTCCATAAACACATAGCGATCATCATCATCATCATCATGGTGGTGATGACAATAATAATGATGATGGTAGTAATAATAATGGTGATGATAGTAATGACAACCACCATTAATTTGTAATAACTATTATTATTTGTTATTACACAAATTCGTGATAATTGGCAGTAGTATCAATATTAGTATTAAAGTGTTACATCAGTAATAACATATGTTAGTTCGTTTTCCTTAGAATAACTTTTGTTTACTTTGTACAATTCTGATCATAATCCCCCAATTTCCACCCATTCCCCAGTACAACACACTGAGTCAGCCGTCTATAGACGGCACGGTTTGATGTGTCTATTAGCGTAGGTTACATAATGAATCATCGCTTTGGTCAGGTGCTTGATTGCATTCACAAGTGTGAAAAGACCTTACTTTGAACGGTACTAGGGGAAACAATCCCTGAATTACAACCATGGTTAAATCCGACCGTGTTCTGTTGCTTTCTCTTTCCAAACATTTTGTAAATTTGGATAGAATGTTTGCTCTCTCTCTCTCTCTTTCTTTCTCTCTCTCTCTCTCCCTCTCTCTTCCCTTCCTCTCACCCCACCCCTACCCCTCTTCCTCACCATGGCTGTCTCTGTTTCTTGTCGTTGTGTTAATTGGATGAAGTAGAGGCCAAGGCTGGCGTGTGTACATAACACCATACTGACGAGACAGTTTTGGTGGGGTGGACAGAAACCGAATAGGCTATCATGGTTCAAGTGTTCACAGGCTGTCATGAAACAGACAGGAGTGTGTTTTTACACGGGCAGGACAAAAACTTTAGTGAACAGAAAAGTAAAGCTGGCTATCGTGGCTAACATTGTAATTACTGGTTTGGTTCAGTTCAGTCTCTCCCGCGTCGTACTACGCTTGAGGCAATCAACGACTCTCCACTTGGATCGGTCCGCCGTTTGACATCACTCCAGTTCTTGTTTACTGCCTGGAGGTCTTTCTGGATGGTTTGTGCCTGTTGGTCATGGGCTGTCCTGTCTTTCTATGGGAGTCTACTGTAGCACCTGTCTTATATAGTAGTATTAAATACGCGTTCTGATTCTATGTTCATGTTTTTCTGGTTCCCGTTTGCTTGAACGCGGGCGGTCGCACTTGTTTTGGATTACTCCATTTGACACCTGAGGTGTTTCTTAAGTATTTTGAATCGAAAGTATCAAGTCGTTTCCTCATGCTGGAATTCAAGTGCCAGGTTGACCAGCCATAAATCAAGGTGGACAAGACGTTGTGAGTTGTAGAATCAAATCTTGTTCTTTTTAACGGAAATTCCCTCTTGCCCAGTGTTCGGACAGCCGCTTGAAGTTTGCTGATGCTTTGCCTGTTCTGCAAGTGATTTCTTGGTCTACAACACCCTGGTTATTGATTTAGCTACCCAGGTAGGTGGGTTGTTGACAACACATAACTCAGTACTTCAGGCCTTCCAGCTCACTATTGGCTGTCAGTTCTTTCTCCCCACGACACTCATAGTGATGCCAGCAGATAGATTTAAATACTCCCCTGGGGATGCCGGATGCTCTTTCAATATAAATAGTATCCCCCACCTTCTGGAAATTCTGTGCTAGAGATTTCTTCTTTCCTGTCACTTTTTATGTTTCTGCCTTGTTCCTTTGGTTTCTCTCATTTCTTCCTATCACTTCCTCCCTTGCTGGTCCATTCACTTGTATATGTTCGATAAAGTCTTACGTACTTTTTCTTAGGATTGATAATTGGGTGCAATATTAAGTGCATTTTTGGCTCTAGGGAAATGAGATATGCGGAAGCAATTTTAGGTAGTTTAGGCCCGTTTTTGTATATGTTTTGGTGTCCTTTAGTGTGCTTAAATTTGTATTCAGGTGTGCTTTTTAGATCCCCTGTGCGATAAATTGGACGGAGTGGTCAACGCCGGGACATGTCCTTAGATTATGTGCGCGAATGCATTGATATGTGTACTTAATTTTCTTTTATTCTTTTTTTGTTTTTTGTTTTTGTTCCTGTTGAAGTTTTATATGTCTAGCCCTGATATGGATCTGCGCAGTCGGTCGGGCTTCAAACAATAATAACAAGAATAACAAGATGGATTTTGAAAAAAGGTATTAGCACATATACACAAACTAATAATAAGAATAACAAGATAGATTAAAACAAAAAGGTATTTGAACAAATACACAAGCTTATATTTACGGAGGCCACAAGTCAAACTAGACAGACATGCACGATCTTGCTTGGTTAATGTCTTCCATTACCTCCGTACTGATATACACAGGAATACACGTTAACGTGACACAAACAAACACACATCAGCTGTTTGTGGTGGTCTTTCCGCGACGTACACACTGTTGAAAACCATGGACAGATTCACGCGGGCTGGTTGTTCTTATGATAGAACCGTGGATTCAAGATCTGATATCTCGAGTTCAATCCCAGACTGCAACATTAAAACCGAGCCTGGTTTGCTGTCCGTTTTAATGTTACCATCGTCATGGTGGTGTCAGCTTACAAGTAGTGTTTCGTTGGTCCCTCTCTCGCCCCCACCAATTTTCCCATTTCAAGACCTCGCCAGCACATAGCTAATTGATGGTAGATTTGAGTGGAGCGCATAAGGAATTGTCCCAAAGTCCAAACTCTTGCGATGAAATGGCGGCACGTTTTTGAAATAACTCATTTCAGTGGTCGGATCAAGTAACCCTTGCTTTCTGTATCCCATTCTTCTGGCCAGAAGATGATTCTTGAAACTACGCTGCCAGTCCCTCCACTTGATCACGTACATTCTCACCTCTCACTTCTTGTGTTCGGGGGTTGGGGGTGGGGGGTTATTAGACGGGCGCGGTAGTCAAGTGGGTAAACGTCGGACTGTCAGTCGGAGAGTGCTGGGTTTGATCCTGGTGGTTAAAGAATGAAGGTGTTTCAGATCTCCGAGGTCAACAACGGTGTATATCTACCAGTGCCTAAAACCCCTTTGTGTGTACGGTGTATACACATGTAGAATATCAAATGTGCACGTTAAAAACTCCCTTAGTCATGTCATGATCCGGCGTTCATAGAAACATGAAAAACTGATGCACGCCACTAAATGGTAATTGTGCAGTAACAGCCCAATGTGCTCAGACTCGCCTGACAGCTTGAGATCTGTGTGCTCCATGAAAGTCTGATTATGTGCAGGCAATCCGCAGTGTATTTGTATACTAGAATCTGTCCTATCTGTATGTTAGAATCTGTCTATCTGTGTGCTAGAATCTGTCTATCTGTGTGCTAGAATCTGTATATCTGTGTGCTAGAATCTGTATATCTGTGTGCTAGAATCTATCTGTATGCTAGAATCTGTATATCTGTATGCTAGAATCTGTATATCTGTGTGCTAGAATCTGTATATCTGTTGCTAGAATCTGTATATCTGTGTGCTAGAATCTGTATATCTGTATCCTAGGATCTGTATATCTGTGTGCTAGAATCTGTATATCTGTATGCTAGAATCTATTGTATGCTAGAATCTGTATATCTGTGTGCTAGAATCTGTATATCTGTATGCTAGAATCTGTATATCTGTATGCTAGAATCTATCTGTATGCTAGAATCTGTATATCTGTGTGCTAGAATCTGTATATCTGTATGCTAGAATCTGTATATCTGTATGCTTGGGATCTGTATATCTGTGTGCTAGAATCTGTATATCTGTGTGCTAGAATCTGTATATCTGTATCTAGAATCTGTATATCTGTGTGCTAGAATCTGTATATCTGTATGCTAGAATCTGTATATCTGTGTGCTAGAATCTGTATATCTGTGTGCTAGAATATGTATATCTGTATCCTAGGATCTGTATATCTGTGTGCTAGAATCTGTATATCTGTGTGCTAGAATCTGTATATCTGTGTGCTAGAATCTGTATATCTGTGTGCTAGAATCTGTATATCTGTGTGCTAGAATCTGTATATCTGTGTGCCTAGAATCTGTATATCTGTGTGCTAGAATCTGTATATCTGTATGCTAGAATCTGTATATCTGTGTGCTAGGATCTGTATATCTGTGTGCTAGAATCTGTCTATCTGTATGCTAGAATCTGTATATCTGTATCCATGGATCTGTATATCTGTGTGCTAGAATCTGTCTATCTGTATGCTAGAATCTGTATATCTGTATCCATGGATCTGTATATCTGTATCCATGGATCTGTATATCTGTATCCTAGGATCTGTATATCTGTGTGCTAGAATCTGTCTATCTGTATGCTAGAATCTGTCTATCTGTATCCTAGAATCTGTATATCTGTGTGCTAGAATCTGTATATCTGTATGCTAGAATCTGTATATCTGTATCCATGGATCTGTATATCTGTGTGCTAGAATCTGTATATCTGTATGCTAGAATCTGTCTATCTGTGTGCTAGAATCTGTATATCTGTATGCTAGAATCTGTCTATCTGTATGCTAGAATCTGTCTATCTGTGTGCTAGAATCTGTACATCTGTGTGCTAGAATCTGTATATCTGTGTGCTAGAATCTGTATATCTGTGTGCTAGAATCTGTCTATCTGTGTGCTAGAATCTGTCTATCTGTGTGCTAGAATCTGTATATCTGTGTGCTAGAATCTGTATATCTGTGTGTAGAATCTGTCTATCTGTGTGCTAGAATCTGTCTATCTGTGTGCTAGAATCTGTATATCTGTGTGCTAGAATCTGTCTATCTGTGTGCTAGAATCTGTCTATCTGTGTGCTATAGAATCTGTCTATCTGTGTGCTAGAATCTGTATATCTGTGTGCTAGAACTTCTGTAAATCGTGTGTGCTAGAATCTGTATATCTGTGATGCTAGAATCTGTATATCTGTGTGCTAGAATCTGTCTATCTGTGTGCTAGAATCTGTATATCTGTGCTAGATCTTATTCTGTGTGCTAGAATCATCTATCTGTGTGCTAGAATCTGTATATCTGTGCTAGAATCTGTATATCTGTGATGCTAGATCTGTTATCTGTGTGCTAGAATCTGTCTATCTGTGTGCTAGAATCTGTATATCTGTGATGCTAGAATCTGTATATCTGTGTGCTAGAATCTGTCTATCTGTGTGCTAGAATCTGTTATCTTGTGCTAGAATCTGTTATCTGTGTGCTAGAATCTGTCTATCTGTGTGCTAGAATCTGTCTATCTGTGTGCTAGAATCTGTCTATCTGTGTGCTAGAATCTGTCTATCTTTGTGCTAGAATCTGTCTATCTGTGTGCTAGAATCTGTATATCTGTGTGCTAGAATCTGTATATCTGTAGTGCTAGAATCTGTCTATCTGTGTGCTAGAATCTGTCTATCTGTGTTGCTAGAATCTGTATATCTGTGTGCTAGGATCTGTATATCTGTATGCCTAGGATCTGTATATCTGTATGCTAGGATCAGTAATCTGTTGCTAGGATCTGTATATCTGTTGCTAGGATCAGTAAATCTTGATGCTAGGATCTGTATATCTGTTGCTAAGAATCTGTATATCTTGTATGCTAGGATCTGTATATCTGTATGCTAGGATCAGTTAATCTGTATGCTAGGATCAGTAAATCTGTATGCTAGGATCTGTATATCTGTATGCTAGAGATCTGTATATCTGTTGCTAGGATCTGTATATCTGTGATGCTAGGATCTGTATATCTGTTGCTAGGAATCAGTAAATCTGTTATGCTAGGATCTGTATATCTGTATGCTAGGATCTGTATATCTGTGTGCTAGAATCTGTATATCTGTGTGCTAGAATCTGTTATACTCTGTGCGCTAGAATCTGTCTATCTGTGTGCTAGAATCTGTTATCTGTGTGCTAGAATCTGTCTATCTGTGTGCTAGAATCTGTATATCTGTATGCTAGAATCTGTCTATCTGTGTGCTAGAATCTGTATATCTGTGTGCTAGAATTGTCTATCTGTTGCTAGAATCTGTATATCTGTGTGCTGAATCTGTCTTCTGTGTGCTAGATCTGTCTATTGTATGCTAGAATCTGTCTATCTGTGTGCTAGGATCTGTATATCTGTATGTTAGAATCTGTCTTGTATGCTAGAATCTGTATATCTGTGTGCTAGATCTGTATATATTGTGTAGAATATTGGTGCTGAATCTGTATGTGGCTGAATCGTCTATCTGTATGCTAGAATCTGATATCTGTTGCTAGAATCGTATATCTGTGTGCTAGAATCGTCTATCTGTGTGCTAGAATCTGTATATCTGTGTGCTAGAATCTGTATTGTGTGCTAGAATCTGTCTACTGTGTGCTAGAATCTGCTATCTGTTGTAGATCTGTATATCTGTGTGCTAGATCTGTATATCTGTATGCTAGAATCTGTATATCTGTGTGCTAGAATCGTATATCTGTGTGCTGGGATCTGTATATCTGTGTGCTAGAATCTGTATATCTGTGTGCTAATCTGTATATCTGTATTGAATCTGTATTCTGTGTGCTAGAATCTGTATATCTGTATCCATGGATCTGTATATCTGTGTGCTAGAATCTGTATATCTGTATGCTAGAATCTGTCTATCTGTGTGCTAGATCTGTATATCTGTATGTTAGAATCTGTCTATCTGTATGCTAGAATTGTAATCTGTGTGCTAGAATCTGTATATCTGTATCATGGATCTGTATATCTTGTGCTAGAATTGTATATCTGTATCATGTCTGTATATCGTGTGCTAGAATCTGTATATCTGTATCTGGATCTGTATATCTGTGTGCTAGAATCGTTATCTGTATGCTAGAATCTGTTATCTGTATGCTAGAATCTGTATATCTGTATCCATGGATCTGTTATCTGTGTGCTAGAATCTGTATATCTGTATCTAGAATCTGTACATCTGTGTGTTAGAATCTGTATATCTGTTATCTAGGATCTGTATATCTGTGTACTAGAATCTGTATATCTGTATCCTAGGATCTGTATATCTGTGTGCTAGGATCTGTATATCTGTATCTAGGATCTGTATATCTGTATCTAGAATCTGTATATCTGTATGCTAGAATCTGTATATCTGTATGCTAGGATCGTAATCTGTATGCAGGATCTGTATATCTGTAGTAGGATCAGTAAATCTGTATGCTAGGATCTTATATCTGTATGTAGGATCAGTAAATCTGTATCTAGATCTGTATATCTGTTGCTAGGATCTGTAATCTGTATGCTAGGATTGTATATTGTATGCTAGGATCAGTAAATCGTATGCTGGATCTGATATCTGATGCTAGATCTGTTATCTGTATGCTAGGTCGTAATCGTATGCTAGGATCTGTATATCTGTATCTAGATCTGTATATCTTATGCTGGATCAGTAATCTGTATTAGGATCAGTAAATCTGTTGTAGGATCTGTAATCTGTATGCTAGGATCTGTATATCTGTATGCTAGGATCTGTATATCTGTATGCTAGGATCTGTATTCTGTATGCTAGGATCGTAATCTGTATGCTAGGATCTGTATATCTGTATGCTAGGATCGTAAATCTGTATGATAGAATCTGTATCTGTGTGCTAGATCTGTATCTGTGTGCTAGAATCTGTATATCTGTGTGCTAGAATTGCTATCTGTGTGCTAGATCTGTATATCTGTATGCTAGAATCTGTTACTGTATCTGGATCTGTATATCTGTGTGCTAGATCTGTCTATCTGTGTGCTAGAATCTATCTGTGTGCTAGATCTGTCATCTGTGTGCTAGAATCTGTCTATCTGTGTGCTAGAATCTGTTATCTGTGTGCTAGAATCTGTTATCTGTGTGCTAGAATCTGTATATCTGTGTGCTAGAATCTGTCTATCTGTGTGCTAGAATCTGTCTAATTCTTGTGCTAGAATCTGTATATCTGTGTGCTAGAATCTGTTATCTGTTGCTAGAATCTGTCTATCTGTGTGCTAGATCTGTCTATCTGTGTGCTAGAATCTGTCTATCTGTTGCTAGGATCTGTATATCTGTATGTAGATCGTTATCTGTTGCTAGATCTGTATATCTGTGTGCTAGATCTGTATATCTGTGTGCTAGAATCTGTTATCTGTTGCTAGATCTGTTATTCCTTGTGTGCTAGAATCTGTCTATCTGTTGCTAGATAATCTGTATATCTGTTGCTAGATCTGTATCTGTTGCTAGAATCTGTTATCTGTATGTAGAATCTGTATATCTGTTGCTAGAATCTGTATATCTGTGTGCTAGAATCTGTATATCTGTGCTAGAATCTGTTATCTGTGTGCTAGAATCTGTTATCTGTGTGCTAGAATCTGTATATCGTGTGCTAGAATCTGTATATCTGTTGCTAGAATCTGTATATCTGTGTGCTAGAATCTGTATATCTGTGTGCTAGAATCTGTATATCTGCATGCTAGAATCTGTATATCTGTGTGCTAGAATCTGTCTATCTGTGTGCTAGAATCTGTATATCGGTGTGCTAGAATCTGTATATCTGTATGCTAGGATCTGTTATCTGTGTGCTAGAATCTGTCTATCTGTGTGCTAGAATCTGTATATCTGTGTGCTAGAATCTGTATATCTGTGTGCTAGAATCTGTCTATCTGTGTGCTAGAATCTGTCTATCTGTGTGCTAGAATCTGTCTATCTGTATGCTAGAATCTGTATATCTGTGTGCTAGAATCTGTCTATCTGTGTGCTAGAATCTGTCTATCTGTGTGCTAGAATCTGTCTATCTGTGTGCTAGAATCTGTCTATCTGTGTGCTAGAATCTGTCTATCTGTGTGCTAGAATCTGTCTATCTGTGTGCTAGAATCTGTCTATCTGTGTGCTAGAATCTGTCTAACTGTGTGCTAGAATCTGTATATCTGTGTGCTAGAATCTGTCTATCTGTGTGCTAGAATCTGTCTATCTGTATGCTAGGATCTGTATATCGGTATGCTAGAATCTGTATATCGGTGTGCTAGATTATGTGTGATTGTATTGTGTGCTAAATTTATGTTGCTAGATGTTATTGTGCAGAATTTCTTTGTTGTAGAAGTATGTGTGATATTTGCTGAATGTATCTGTGTGCTAGAATGTTATTTTGCTAGAATTTTATCTGTGCTGAACTGTTCTTGTGTGAATCTTTCGTGTGCTGAATTGTACTTGTGCTGATTGTTCTGTGTGATTGTTTGTGCTAATCTATTGTAGATTGTCTACTGTGTCTGTTGTTATCTGTGTGTAGATATCTGTGTGTGAATCTGTATTGTGTGCAGATCTGTCTATGTGTAGAATGTATCTGTGTGCTGATGTTATCGTGTGCTAAATCTGTCTATCTGTGTGCTTAGGATCTGTATATCGTGTGCTAGAATCTGTCTATCTGTTGCTAGGATCTGTATATCGGTGGATCTGAATCGTGTGTAGAATCTGTATATTTGCTAGAATCTGTCTATCTGTGTGCTAGAATCTGTATATCTGTGTGCTAGAATCTGTATATCTGTGTGCTAGAATCTGTCTATCTGTATGATAAAATCTGTATATCTGTATGCTAGGATCTGTCTATCTGTGTGCTAGAATCTGTTATCTGTGTGCTAGAATCTGTATATCTGTGGTGCTAGAATCTGTCTATCTGTGTAGCTTCTATCTGTGTCTAGAATCTTCTATAGTATCTGTATATCGGTGTGCTAGAATCTGTCTATCTGTGTGCTAGATCTGTTATCAGTGTGCTAGAATCTAGTATATCTGTATGCTAGGATCTGTATTCGGTATGCTAGAATCTGTATATCGGTGTGCTAGAATCTGTTATCTGTGTGCTAGATCTGTATATCTGTGCAGTATTGTATATCTGTGTGCTAGAATCTGTATATCTGTGTGCTAGAATCTGTCTATCTGTTGATAGAATCTGTATATCTGTGTGCTAGAATCTATCTGTATGCTAGAATCTGTCTATCTGTGTGCTAGAATCTGTCTATCTGTGTGCTAGAATCTGTATCTGTGTGTAGAATCTGTATCTGTGTGCTAGAATCTGTCTATCTGTGTGCTAGAATCTGTCTATCTGTGTGCTAGGATCTGTCTATCTGTATGATAGAATCTGTATATCTGTGTGCTAGAATCTATCTGTAGCTAGAATCTGTCTATCTGTGTGCTAGAATCTGTATATCTGTGTGCTAGGATCAGTAATCTGTGTGCTAGAATCTGTATATCTGTGTGCTAGAATCTGTTATCTGTATGCTAGAATCTGTATATCGTGTGCTAGAATCTTCTATCTGTGTGCTAGAATCTGTCTATCTGTGTGCTAGAATCTGTATATCTGTGTGCTAGAATCTGTCTATCTGTGTGCTAGAATCTGTCATCTGTGTGCTAGAATCTGTATATCTGTGTGCTAGAATCTGTCTATCTGTGTGCTAGAATCTGTATCTTATGCTAGAATCGTCTATCTGTGTGCTAGAATCTGTCTATCTGTGTGCTAGAATCTGTATATCTGTGTGCTAGGATCTGTCTATCTGTGTGCTAGAATCTGTATATCTGTGTGCTAGAATCTGTATATCTGTGTGCTAGAATCTGT
>JAPXFY010003646.1:17500-20823 GCA_030674185.1 Monoplex corrugatus | reverse complement strand
CCCAAAGCCCTGATGTTTCGGTTCACTTGTACTGGGAACCTTTCCCCCAAAACCCTAAATGTATCGAGTTCATTGTATAAAACCCGGGGCCCCCAAAGCCCTGATGTATCGATTTCCCACTTATACTAAAAACCGGGGCCCCCAAGTTGATGTATCAAAATTCACTTTTACTAGAACCGGGGCCCCCAAGCCCTGATGTATCAAAATTCACTTGTACTAAAAGGGGGGGGGCCCCCCAAGCCCTGATGTATCGAATTCACTTGTACTAAAACCGTGGCCCCAAGCCCTGATGTATCGAATTCACTTTTACTAAAACCCGGGGCCCCCAAGCCTGATGTATCAAAATTCACTTGTACTAGAACCGTGGCCCAAGTCCTGATGTATCGAATTAACTTGTATAAAAACCGGGGCCCCCAAAGTCCTGATGTATCAAAATTCACTTGTACTAAAACCGTGGCCCCAAGTCCTGATGTATCAAATTTTCACTTGTACTAAAAACCGGGGGCCCCCCAAGTCTTGATGTATCGTGTTCATTTGTACTAAAAACCGGGGGCCCCAAGTCTTGATGTCCGAGTTCACTTGTACTGAATAGGGCCCCAATTTTCCTGATGTACCGGTTCACTTTTTACTAGAATCAGGGCCCCCAAGCCCTGTTTGTACCGAGTTAAACCCCCAAGTCCGAACCCCGAGTGCCCATCAGAAAGAAAAACAAAATTTGACTGAAAAACAAGTGGGGGTTTAGGGCCTACATATTTTTATGAGAGTAGTGTATTGGGGCCCGGGTTTTGTTTTTGGGTCTTGCATGTTAGGTTAGTGCGGGTTTCCAATTTTTGGGAAAAACGTCAGTTTAGTGTTCCACAGGCTCGTCCCCCCCCCTCCCCCCCCCTTAATCCTTCTTCCTCCTCCCTTTTTAAAAACCCATGCTTTCAGTGTAAAGGGTCTTGAGTAGGAAAGGAGTTCCCCTTTAAACCGGATAAAAGATTGGGGGGAAAGCTTTAGGGGATTGTCCGAGTGCTGCGAACCCCTCTTGGATAAATTTCCCAGAGTTGTCCCTTCAAACTCTCTCGCATGTTGCCCCCGTACTGCCCCCGCCACCCCCCTGTATAAAATATTATTGGGTTATTTTTAAACTACTTGACTCCTGCAGCCTTTTCTACCAGCATAAAGTACTATAAACCACGCTGGCGGAAGAAAAAAATTGAACCATTTGACTCCCTCACCTCATCCACTAGCTTCCTTCAGTTAGCTGATGGATAGGGCGAGGGAGTCAAAGGGTTTTTGTTTTTTTTGCAGTTGATGGAAAGGGTGCGAGAGTCAAAGGGTTAATTGTGGCGACCTGGGATGCCCTCTGTCTGAAGCTGTCTTTGTGTGGGTGGGTGTGTGTGGGTGTGGGTAGAGGGGCAAGAGCTTAACCCTTTCAGAGAGTCAGAGGGTTTAAGTTTTTGCAGTTGGTGGATAGGGTGAGGTGGTCAAAGGGTTAATAATGGGGACCTGAGAATGCCCTCTGTCTGACGCCGTCTTTGTCAGTGGGGGTATAGGTATGTGTGTGTGTGTGGGAGGGGTAGTGGTGGTGGTGGTGGTGGTGGAGGGGCAAGTGTACAGGCATGCACACGTTGACTTTATGGGATGGATAAAATGTGTAGGGGGTGGTTGAGAATACCTTGAGGATGTGGGCGTCGGTGTAAAGGGAGCAACCAGTTTAACAGAATACCGGTGAAGTAAACTGTGTCTGCGTTGTTCTGAGTGTTAATGAAATTAATGAGGAGAAAGCAACACAGACAGAATCGCGATGAATCTGGACGACCTTGGGTAGAGGGTGTGGTTGATGGGGGACATTAAAATGCTTGTGACAGTTATGCAAATAGTTTCCTAAGGTCATCTTTGTCGTGACATAAAATAACTGTGGCCGTTCAACTTTGCTTGAATAAGAATGTGAAAAGATATGTGGAGAGAGAGAGAGAGAGAGAGAGAGAGAGAGAGAGAGAGAGAGAGAGAGAGAGAGAGAGAGAGAGAGAGCGTGTGTGTGTGTGTGAGTGAGTGAGTGAGAGAGTGAGTGAGTGAGAGAGAGAGTGAGTGAGAGAATGAGTGAGTGATTGAGAGAGGGAGAGAGAGTGAGTGAGAGAGAGAGAGAGTGAGTGAGTGAGTGAGAGAGTGAGAGAGAGAGTGAGTGAGAGAGAGAGTGTGTGTGTGTGAGTGTGAGTGAGTGAGTGAGAGAGTGAGAGAGAGAGAGAGAGAGAGAGAGAGAGAGGAGAGAGAGAGAGAGAGAGATGTACGAATACGATTTAATGCGTCAGGCCTTTAGGCCCATTCACAAGGTAACAAGTGGAGGAGGGGGTCACATGTAAACGCCTTATCGGTGTACTTAGCCGCATCGGTATATTTCGTTGAAAACAGCATATACAACAATAGCTTACGAAATCTAAAGCTTAACGTTTCAACATATTGCTTCGGAAGATCATAAATGTTTGAATAATAAAAAAAAAAAGTAAAAGGTCATGATTAAGTAAAAAATGCACTTTTTGAAAATTCCTTGTTACAATTTGGCCTTCCTATCTGGACCTACTTTTGGTTTCGTCTGCTTTCGTCTGCTTTTACAATAGAGGTGATACATTTTTTCTGCACCCCCAAGAGATTATTTGCAGCCCTTTCATCATTTTGGTAGACAGTCCTGTTTCAGTCTCTAATGTGTACTGAAGGAAGTGTTCATTTAAATCATTCTGTGTGAATACTTTTTTTTGTGTTGTTTCCAAACCGGAAGGAATGTACGTGACGTATCAAGCGGAATGTATCAATTTTTGCCTGGCTTAGCGTGCTGGCTGACCACCGGTGCCAGTAAAGAAATACTTGTAACAGATCCAGTTTGCGCTCTTCTGTCTCAGCCCTTTTTGTCCAGAAAGCACACCTGTAGCCTCAAGAATGCACTGAAGAGCAGTTGTTGTTAGTTGGGATGTATGGGCTGGGAAACACCTGCTTCCGTACCGATACGGCTAAGTGTACCGATACGCTAAGTGCACCGATACAGCAAAAGTGTACCGATACGGCTAAGTGTACCGATACGCTAAGTGCACCGATACAGCAAAAGTGTACCGATACGGCTAAGTGTACCGATACGGCTTAGTGCACCGATACGGGTAAGTGTACCGATTCGGCTGTGTACCGATACGGCTGAGTGTACCGATACAGTTAAGAGTACTGATACGGCTAAGAGTACCGATACGGCTGAGTGTATCGATACGGCTAAGTGTACTGATAAGGCATTGACAGTTTAACATGGAATGCAGATTATGGTAATGAAAGAGAGAAAGACTGAGACGCCGCGTGTT
>JAPXFY010003645.1:0-20829 GCA_030674185.1 Monoplex corrugatus | reverse complement strand
GAGACGTCATCTTGAGAAATTGAAATTGTTGTTGTTTTTAAGATATTACACCTGTCTTTTTTATGGGAAGCCTGTTCCAATCAGTTGTGACTACTTGGTAACTGCTGTTAAGGATTTCTTGTTGTTGTGTAGATTATCATGTATGAGTGTTGTTCTTTACTACACCTGTTTTTGTTGTGGGTGGCCTGTTCAAATGAACTACGGCTACTTGGTAATTGCTGTCAAGGTTCTTTTCTCTTGCTGGTATTGTTGTTGTTGTTGTTGTTGTTAATGTACTACACTTGTCTTTGTTGTGGCCTGTTCAAATGAACTACTAGGTAATTGCTGTCAAGTTTTTTTTTTATGTTGTTGGTATTGATGTTGTACTTAATGTACTACACCTGTCTTTGCTGCGGGAGGCCTAGTCCAGTAAACTGTTACTACTTGGTCGTTGCTGTCAAGGTCTTCCTGATGTTGTTGATTTTAATGTACTGCACCTGTCTTCTTCATTCATCCTTTTCCTTTTATTTGTCTTTTTCTGTTTACTTATATTTTGCGATTTCTTTTTCTTTGTTCGTTTTTGTTTTTTCCTGAGTAAACATATTTCCCCAATATACGTGCTTTTCATTATGTTGATACATCTTCCACTTTATGGACAGTATCACATTTTCTTTCAAGACACCATGTTTGTGTTGACATGTCTTCATTTTTCTTGCCTATTGTGTGTGCATGTGTCTGTTACTGTACTAAACATTCATTGACTGAAGCTGTTTACTTTGACACAGAAACAATAAACATTAACTGTAGTTGTATCATAACACAAACACTACAGTCTGTTGAAAACGCTTCTGTCCAAATGTCACTTTTCACAGCAGAAATCCCTGGCATCTCTGTGCATCATAGTTATCTGGAGCAATGTTTCCAGACATTAAAAAAGAATGACACACTTGTATTCTGTGCATTGTACAATGTTGCTGTCCACCATATGTATGTATGTATGTATGTATGTATGTATGTATGTATGTATGTATGTATGTATGTATGTATTATGTAGTACGTATGTACGTACGTAGTACGTACGTACGTATGTATGTATGTATGTACGTACGTACGTATGTATGTATGTATGTATGTATGTATGTATGCATGTATGTCAACTCACCAGCATGGAGTGGAAAGCAAAAAACTCACAGGCTCGTACTGTACGTCAAGCCAGACAAGTTGACCACAAACTGTCTACTGCAGGCCTTTCAACTTCACACTGAAAGACAGTGTGGTAGATTTCATTATCCGACGGTAACCCCAACTTCTTCCCTGCAAGACTCTTCTGTCACTGTATTACTCAACCTTTCATCGCTATGAGATCCAGTTCAGCTCATTCATGACAACCTGATCAACTCACGTAACTAATTACCCTGATGAATGAGCCAGATATATCACATCATTGGTCTTTCTCCAAGCACTGAATACTGGCAAAGTGAACACATCAGCAGATACATCAATCAGTCAGTTATATCGCATCATTAGTCTCTATCCAAACACCACAATACTGGTAAATTGACAGTGTCTACATCATTCAGCCTGTTATATCATACCACTGATTTCTATCCAAACACTACAATACTGGTATTGACAGTGTCTACATCAATCAGCCTGTTATATCATATCACTGATTTCTGTCCAAACACTACAATACTGGTACTGACTGTGTCTACATCAATCAGCCTGTTATATCATACCACTGATTTCTGACAAACACTACAATACTGGTATAGTGAATACACCAACAGTGTCTACATCAGTCAGCCTTTTACATCACTCCATTGATTTCTCTCCAAACACTACAATACTAGTAAAGAGAACACACCAACAGTGTCTACATCAATCAGCCACTTCTATCACATCATTAGTCTCTCTCCAAACACTACAATATTAATAAAGTGAACATACCAACAGTGTCTACATCAATCAGCTACTTCTATCACATCATTAGTCTATCTCCAAACACTACAATACTAGTAAAGTGAACATACCAACAGTGTCTACATCAATCAGCCACTTCTATCACATCATTAGTCTCTCTCCAAACACTACAATATTAATAAAGTGAACATACCAACAGTGTCTACATCAATCAGCTACTTCTATCACATCATTAGTCTCTCTCCAAACACTACAATATTAATAAAGTGAACATACCAACAGTGTCTACATCAATCAGCCACTTCTATCACATCATTAGTCTCTCTCCAAACACTACAATATTAATAAAGTGAACATACCAACAGTGTCTACATCAATCAGCTACTTCTATCACATCATTAGTCTATCTCCAAACACTACAATACTAGTAAAGTGAACACACCAACAGTGTCTACATCAATCAGCCACTTCTATCACATCATTAGTCTCTCTCCAAACACTACAATACTAGTAAAGAGAACATACCAACAGTGTCTACATCAATCAGCTACTTCTATCACATCATTAGTCTCTCTCCAAACACTACAATATTAGTAAAGTGAACATACCAACAGTGTCTACATCAATCAGCTACTTCTATCACATCATTAGTCTCTCTCCAAACACTACAATATTAATAAAGTGAACATACCAACAGTGTCTACATCAATCAGCTACTTCTATCACATCATTAGTCTCTCTCCAAACACTACAATATTAGTAAAGTGAACATACCAACAGTGTCTATATCAATCAGCTACTTCTATCACATCATTAGTCTCTCTCCAAACAGTACAATACTAGTAAAGAGAACATACCAACGGTGTCTATAGGCACATCGATCAGCCTGTTGTATCACATGATTGGTCTCCTGTAAACTGTACATACCAAAAACATGCACATTGCTCTCTAAAGGTATAGAACATTAATTTATCAAACTTTCAATCAAGGCAAAACAGTCGCTAACAAAACATGAAATGAAAACAAGCACTGAGAATCACAGGAACATAAGCACCAGGAATCCTGGCAAAAAAGAGGGAAAAGAGAGAGATAAGGATAAATACAAAGTGAGAAAAATGGTAGCAGAAACACACACGCATAAACACACACACACACACACACACACACACACACACACACACCACACACACACACACACACACACACATTCACACACACACATACACACACACACACATGCACACACACACATACACACACACACACACACACGCGCGCGCGCGCGCATCTGTATGACCCCAATAGGTGAATGACACACATAGTTACACACGCACGCACTCACCTAACAGATGTCTATTCTCTCTATGAAGAACGTCAACGTATGTTTTACACAGAAGGCCATTCGGCGCAGCTCGCCAGCCTGTACATGCTCTCTTTCTCTTACATACACACACACACACACACACACACACACACACACACACACACACACACACACACACACACACACACACACACACATACACAAACACACACACACACACACACACACGCACACACACCTGTATGATCCCAGCAGGTGAATGACACACATAGTTACACACGCACGCACTCACCTGAAGAGTTTCTATTCTCTCTATGAAGAACATCAATGTATGTCTTCCATTCACTCTTGGTCCAGAGAATGGGCTTGACCTGATTGGTGTGGCTTGTTCGGCTATGTCCCCGCGTTTGTCATCTTATTAGTTAGTTTGTAAACAAGATAACTAATTACTGCGTCTGAACTGGTCATGCAGTGCATAGACAGCCGCCTCTCCCCTTTACTTGATGAAATGACTATTGAGTGGCATCGAAGCTTGTACATCAGTGGTGTCAAGAAACTGATCGGCAATCAACTCCACCAAAGCACATGTACTATTCTGCACTCTGGACAACAAAGCAGCGATTGAAAACGTTCCACCAGTTACGTTCAGACAAACCAATATGGAGCGAACAAACAACTTACGATACATTGTCATCAGTTTTGATATAATGCTAACCTTCAGAAAACATGTGGAAACCCCACACTCAAATGTAAAAAAGGTCTTTCAGTCCTGTAAACAGTGGTGGCAAAAGGCACTGAGCAACGTTATCTCTTTCAGCTATATAGAACTGTAATACTGAGGGTCATCGATGATGGGCTGGACCTCACTACATTGTTACAGTCAAACCTGCTAATGCTAAGAAGAACACAAAACAAAACAATGTGGGTGATTCTTGGAACCAGAAAAGAGACACCTATGGACATTATGTGATACCTGCTTGACCTTTCTTCAATACAGGCAAGACACAAAATAGAACAAATGATGGCATATTTCAGGGCACAGGAAAACCCAGGAAACACGCTTCATGAGATAGTCAGAACACCAAAACGCAACAAACTCCAACATGGAAAATCATGGATGGGAGAGGCAGAAGAATTCATTCAGTAAGTGTGTCAATTGATATACTCAAAGGGACAAAGGAATGGGGAAAACATCCAAACCATTTCAAAAATATATACACAAAATCTAAGGAGACCCTGTTGCAAATGGTCAAAAAGGAAAGCAGACTCATGGACCAACTAAGTTGCACCCCCAAAGATGTAATCATATACATCGATGGCTCATTCATTAATAAAAGATCTGGACTGGGCTTAACTGTCAAATAGAATGAAAACACCATACATGAAGAAAACGCTACACGTGATATCACAGCCTCCAGCCCAATGATGGAAATTGAGGCAATCACACATGTACTCCAATGATTATCTTTACTGGATAATGCCTTCATTCTAACTGATTCCATGGATCTACTTCAAAAAGTGCAACATGGAGAGGGAATCCCAGAATGGTTAAAAAGCGATGAGCAGTATCAACCTACAAAATCTCACATGGATCTACTGCCCCAGACACGCTGGTGTTAAGGGAAATGAACGTGCCAACAAACTTGCAGGCAATGCCATTACAACAATTATTCTCTATCTTGGAAAGTCTGAGATCCTAAGACGCTTAAAATTGTACCTTCGTGAATAATACATGAGTCATCGTACCATAGAACATCTTACCCCAAAATGACTAGATTAAGGAAAAGGCTGAAAATCTGCTAAGAAAGGAAAAACAAAAGCAACTGCTAATCAGACTAATATTTGGGCTTTTCCTGAAACAGAGATAAAGATAAAGTGAAGAAAGGGAAAAGACAACTGGAGAAAAGACAAATTTGTCACACTGTCTGTCTGTGTGTTTGTCATCTCTGCTGATTATTGTCTAAATATCTGAAATCTGTCATGATACTTGTCTACTCTGTTTTGTTTTATCATCTGTTGTATCGATGTTGATTGGCGTATATGTGAGCACTTGTATATATGTGTGTTTCCTTGTTGTTGTTGTTGTTGTGTTGTTGGCTATCTTGCTGTGTGAATGCATGAATCTATATATGTGTATGTTTCTGTGTGCTAAGGTGTATTTACTGTTATTTACTGTTATTTGTTCATTTTCATTTCTTACTTGTTTACTTATCTACATGCTCCTTTATATATTTATCTATTTATTCATTTATTCATGTATCTATTATTTACTTCCTTCCTTCCTTCCTTCCTTACATACTTACTTACTTATTTATTTATTTACCTAAATTCCTCCTTTGTTTCCTCGGAAGTGGACGACAGACTGGCGGGGCTACGATTAATAAAATTTTATTTTCATCTCTATGATAGGCAGTGGAGGCTTCGTGGATTGACTGGGGATGGGGGTTGGGGCTTTTTGTGATGTGAGGCAAGTTTACCCTGAGTGGATAGTTGTGGTGTGATTCAGACATTTAATTGTTTACTTATTTATATGTTCTTTTCTTTGAAGATAAGATGCACATACACACATATTTACATTTAACCAGGATGGTTCCAATGATAGACTGATACAATGCTAGTAAAAAATGTAGGCTAGGTAAATCATAGGCAAGGTAGGACTTCAGGACCTGGCCACTCATGTGTTTATTTTCAGGCTCAAGGCTTGTGTCATGATCACCATCACATGACAACTGTGACGTTAGTGCATACAGAATTCATTCCTAGCTCAGAGACGTCATTTGGGGAAGTTGAAACTGAAACTGTCACAATCAGGGACAGCCTGTCGCCTTTGAAGCTGAAACTGTTACAATCAGGGACAGCCTGTCGCCTTTGAAACTGAAACTGTTACAATCAGGGACAGCCTGTCGCCTTTGAAACTGAAACTGTTGCAATCAGGAACAGCCTGTCGCCTTTGTGTAGCACCGTCATATCTTCGTCCCCCTTTCTTGCCTGTCTTCCCCTTTCGTGCCTGTCTTCGTGCCTGTCTTCCCCTTTCGTGCCTGTCTTCCCCTTTCTTCACCTTGCTTACCAATAGCAGTGGACCCTTCTACAGAATGTTACCAGGGATAACTTTTTTGGTGCCATGGGATCTTCTATACGATCCATATGCATGCCACATAATTATAGGACAGCTGTTTACTGTCTCATCTACAACTAGCGCCCAGACCACTTCTTAGTGTCTATGAAGCAGGTGGGGAGAAAATTCCTTGCCAATCAGCGATTGGACCCAGGACCTCTGGCTTATTTTAACCAACTAGGCCATCATGCCATTACCTAGTTTCATATTGTTTTTATACACTTTGCACTTGCTGGCCTTTATACTATGGACTGATTACGATCCCATCACTGTGGACAGTGTACAAGGTATGATCCAGACAAAATGATCTAATGTGATTTTCTTGAAGACTTTGGCGGATCTGGCCAAGATAACTTGCTCCACGGGTTTTCACTGATCTCATTCCCACAGCGGTTTAAAAGGAAGACGCATCAAGTCATAATGTCTAATGGCATTTGATCCTAACAAAATATTGTTGTTAATTCAGTCACCAACAAAATTTACACAATGACTTCTAAAATACTCTATAAAATACCACTATTCCATGCACTATCGTGGGTTGACACTTTGTGACAGAAACAGTAACTACTCGCTGTACACCATGTTCAAAGACATAACAATGAAAAAAAGATCCAGTGGGTTGTAGGTTAACATGGGTTATAGAAATTAGATACACATGGTCTACACTAACTGGATTTTTTTAATTGTAAAAGTATCACACAAATAAAAAAGGACCAACGCAGCTGTAGAATGAGACAAAGAAGTGGGTGACCAAAATAGCGATGTTTGTACATAGTGCAAAATGAGACATAGAATTGGATGGCCAAAGCATGACATTTCTGTTTAGTACAAAATCATTGACAGATACTACAGTTCACAGCTAGACACTGCTATAAAGGTCATTTATAGCAGCTGAAATACGCTCCAACAATACCCCACATCCTCTCCAGCATCACACTGAAACTGTAGACAAAGCGGTCCTCAGAATTTTCACATTCATCAGAATATTAAATGGTTGAAGTAACCCTTGACTACTGACATCTTTCAAACCAAACAGATGGACAGCTTGAGGCACTGGAGGTTGTCAGTATCAAGTAAGACACAGTGATAGGGATCAGACAACTGTTGATTAGTGAGCTGAACACTTTGGAAATCCTGAGATGGCTTCTTCATCAACACCTTCATCACGTTAAGATACCATTGAAGAAATACAGAAAACAATGTGTATGGTATCCAGACCTGGGATTCTGGATAGGATTTCAATGTAAAACAAAACGGAACCAACACACAAGAAGACAGTGCTGTACATCAGACCTTACATTTCAGTTTAGGAACAGAAGTTGAAGCTGTACTGTAGGCCTCCCACTGGGTAGCTTCCAGAAGCCAGATGAGGAAAGCGTCATGTCCCTATCCTAACTGACTCCATAAAGCTACTTCATCTATAAATGTTGATGTAGATTTATTGACCTAAACATATTTGTGTACATACAGTACATACAGGAAAGTGACTATGCTGGAAAACTAGTTTGTAATCCAGTATAATCTGCACAAAAATGGGCTGTTTGAAGACACATACGAACCAGCAGCAGCGCACTGCGATAGCAGGTGAGACGTTGGATGACCAAGGCCAGGAATTAAACCATAGTGCCAAGGACATCCACGCTGACGGTTCTGATGCGGATTTTGCACAAGCTCTTAACGCCAAACGTGGAAAACTCAATTTGCCGCCTGCCGGTGCAAAAGAACAATGGAAGAAATTAGATGAGGAACTTGTCCTTTAGCTGATTGCGCTAATAGGGAACAGTACGCTGGAACACAAACTTGACACATACGGAGACATCATATACTCTATCTGCAGGGACACTTATGGAGTGAAGCAGCCAAAGACAAAAACGCCTCCCCAGAAATCCAGAAGACAGCAACAGATGGAGAGCATCCGGAGGGAGAAAAGGAAGCTTAAAAAGCGAATGAAAACTGCCTCAGAATTCGAGAAGCAAGGGCTCCTGGAACTGTGGAAAGATCTGAAGGCCAAACACAATGCTCTCAGCAAAGTGAAATCAGCAAGGCGAAGAAAGAGCAAAAAGAAGAAGACTCAAGATCGTTTCTTCAAAGATCCCTTTGACTTTGCAAGAAAGCTGTTTGAACAACCCAAATCAGGAACTCTCACAGTGGGCAAGGAAACCCTAGAGCAGCATCTCAGGGAAACATATTCCGATTCTCAGCGCGAGGCACCACTTGAAATCCAGAATCTGGTTTGGCCTGCAGCGCCAGAAGGAAAATTCAATAACAAACCACCAACACTGGATGAAGTGAAGAACGTAGTAAAGAAAGCCAGAGCCAAGTCAGCACCTGGACCAAACGGAATACCATACCTGCTCTACAAGAAATGCCCAAAAGTGCTCGAGTGGCTCCACAAGATGATTCGATCAGCATGGAGGAACCAGAAGATCAGCGACCAATGGATGAGAGCTGAAGGAGTGTACATTCCGAAGGAGCAGAACTCCAGCAGCATCAATCAGTTCAGGCCAATATCACTTCTGAACGTCGAGGGGAAAATCTTCTTCTCTGTTATGGCAGCAAGATTGACAAAATACCTGACTGAAAACAAGTATCTGGATATGTCAGTCCAAAAGGGAGGCATACCAGGAATGCCTGGATGCTTGGAACATGCCACGTTGATTTGGGATGCCATCCAAAAAGCCAGAACAGAGAAGAGAGACATTGACGTAGTTTGGCTTGATCTGGCGAATGCATATGGATCAGTTCCACACGATATGATCCAGCTGGCTCTTGAAATGTATCACATCCCAGAAAACATCCGAACAATGCTGAGGAAGTATTTCCAAGGGTTCTCAATGCGGTTCTCTACTAAAGAATACACCACGGACTGGATAGACCTAGAGGTGGGCATTGCAATGGGCTGTGCAATCTCTCCCATACTGTTCGTGTTGGCAATGGAAGTCATCTTGAAAGCTGCAATGAAGAGTTCAGGTCCAGTGAATCTGGGAGATGGATACCAGATGCCTCCTCTGAAAGCTTTCATGGATGACACAACAGTCTTGTCCACGGATGAGGAAGAGACACACCAAATCTTAAAGCAGCTGGATGAGCTGGTGGCCTCTTCAAGAATGAGGTTCAAACCTAAGAAATCCCGAAGTCTCTCACTGCGAAAAGGAAAAGTGGCAGATTCAGTCAAATTCATGGTAGCCAACAAAGCCATCCCCACTGTCACAGAAGAGCCAGTGGAAGCCAAAATCAACAAATACACAAGAAAATGGCTCGGTGTCCCACCTGGTCTCACTGATGTTGCATTCTACTGTCGTCAAGCAATGCTGAAGCTACCTCTCAAATCCATAGTGGAGGAATACAAAGTTGGAAAAGCAAGACTGTTGAGCATGCTGGAGGAATCGGAAGACAATATCGTGAGATCAGTTCATCCAAAGCTGAGAACTGGCAGAAAGTGGAAAGTCCAAGAGGCTGTAAACAATGCCAAGAGAAACCTCAGCATCAAAGAAATAATTGGACACACGCAAACCAACAGACAGGGACTGGGAGCAACAAAAATGCAGTGGTGGTCCAAAGCCAAAGGGAAGGAAAAAAGAGACATGATCATACAGGAGTTGAAGGAAGAAGAAGATGTCAAAAGAGTGCAGAAGGCAGTCCAGCAAGGTCAACAGGGGCAATGGACAACATGGGACAGTGCACTCCAAAGAAGTCTCAGCTGGAACGATATGTGGCACATGGCTCCTCTAAGGATAAGCTTCCTCCTCAGATCTGTATATGACCTGCTCCCCTCGAATGCAAACTTAGTGAAATGGGGGAAATCAGACGACCCAGCATGTCCGCTCTGTCAGAAGAAACAAACAGTGGAACATGTCCTAAGCTCTTGCAAAGTAGCGCTAGCCCAAGGAAGGTATACATGGAGGCACAACCAAGTTCTGAAAGTGATCACAGATGTGGTTAGCGAAAAAACCATGACCCCAAACGCACCAATTGCTATGACAACGTTCTACAAAGCAGGAGGGAAACAGGTCTGGCCCGAAAGTGCTATGACAACCAGCACATTGCCAAAGGGTCTTCTGGATGGAGCAGTCGACTGGGAGTGTACAGCAGACCTCCCAGAGTGGAGAAATTACCCAGATGTCATCAGCAAGACAGGCATGAGACCAGACATCGCTCTCCACTCTGACTCCTCGAAACAAGTGATTCTGATAGAACTAACTGTGCCATACGAAAGCAGAATGGAAGAAGCACATATCTACACGACCGAAAAATACGCCGGTCTTGCCAGCTTACTTTACTTACTTTACTTTATCCGTCCTCTTATACCATCTTGGGCGTCGAGGGGAGAAAGAGCTTTCTGTCTGCGGCAAGTTTGAAGGCCTGGTTGAGTGGGATGTTGTGGGTCTTCAGTGTTTCTTTCACACCCTCGATCCAGGTCTTCCTCGGTCTACCCCTTGCCTTGTACCCTGACACCTTTGTGTTGTAAGCTTTACTGGCAAGCTGGTGAGGTGCCATGCGTGTCAGGTGCCCGAACCACCTGGTTCTCTGCTGTTGGATGTAGTGGAGAATTGGTGTTGTTCCAATCATTTCTCTGATCTTGATGTTCTTGATCTAATCATGTCTGGTTTTGTTGACTGCTCTCCTTAGACATCTCATCTCGCAGGTGGTGATCTTTCTTTCAAGACTTTTGGTAAGGGTCCATGTCTGACACTGGTAGGTCAAGGTTGGTCTAAATATGGACTCGATGAATTTGGCTTTGGTCTCGATGGGGATGTTGGGGTGTCTTAGGAGTGGGGCAAGCTGGTAGCTGACGCTGTTGGCCTTTTGAACTCTTGTCTCGATCTCTCTGTTGAGACGTCCATCTTCTGTGAAGATACTTCCAAGATACTTGAACTCGCTGACTTGTTTCAGTGCTGTCCCCTCGATGTTGATGTTGAGGTGGCCAGGTGTTCTACTGACTTTCAGTGTCTCGGTTTTGCTGATACTGATTTTCATGCCGAAGTTCTCACATTGTGTGTTCAGGTTGTTCGTGTGCTCCTGGAGTTCCCCTTCTTTTTCATGTGCAAGGCTTTGATCATCTGCAAACAGCATCTCGTTCAGATCTTCAGGGTTGGGATTTGCTTCCTTCGTGATTTTGTCCATATATACAATGAACAGCAGTGGTGATAGAACACACCCCTGCCTCACTCCCGACGTCACCCCAAACCATTCCGTGAGTCCATCTTGGGTGCGTACTGCACTCATGCTGTTGGTATAGATGGCTCTTATATTGTCTAGAAGTTGCCCCCTAACGTCATATTCTTCTAACGTTTTCCACAACTTGTTTCTATTTACTCTGTCGAAGGCCTTTTCTTGATCCACGAACACGAAGTTCAGTTCTTTATTGTGTTCGATAGTCTTTTCGCTCAGTTGTCTGAGAGCGAAGATAGCGTCAGTGCATCCTCTTCCTTTTCTGAAACCCATCTGCGCCTCACTCAGTAGAGGTTCCACCTTGTACCTTGTGCGCTGTTAAAGGATCTTTGCATACATCTTTCCCGTGTGGCTCAGAAGGGATATACCTCGATACGTGCTGCAGTCTTTCTTGCTGCCTTTCTTTTTCCAGATTGGTACCACGACTGCACGCTGCCAGTCTTCTGGGACTTTCCTCTCTGTCCAAAGTCCAACCACTCGTCCTCGTCGTGGAAGGTGGAAACAGGTAAAGCTGGCAAACGGGGGGCACTGGTGAAGCTGCGACGGGCCTAGCAAGCCGGCGGTGGATTACTCATTGCTCGAGAAAGTAAAAGGAGAAAGAAATGGACGGTCTTGCCAGCACCCTGAAGAAAGCAGGTCTGCAGGTCAAAATCTTCGCCATAGAGGTCGGGGCAAGAGGGTTTGTGGGCACCTCCGCTTATGATCTCATGAAACAACTCGCCATTTCTGGGAAGAAGAGGACTAGAGCCCTTAAAGCGATGGCAGAGGCAGCTGAAAGGAGCTCAAGCTGGATCTGGGCAAGGAGGAACCAAAAAAGTGAACTTCATAAGGATTAAATTCCCTACAGATGATGTGTGCCCCGTTAGCACATTGGTAAAACCGCGTACCGCAGTTCTGAAGCGCAGAATCGCCCAGGTTCGCTCCCCGGCATGGGAAAAAAAAAATAGACAACAGCAGAAGGGCATCCAGGAGTCATGACCTGGATGTGGCCCGGCCCCCCGAGAGTGTAAGGAATTCAGGGCCGAAACACTTGTCTAAAGGGGGTTACTTCTCTGAAGACCTTCTGTTGTCTAGCTCTCCCTAGAGTTTCTTTCTACCTGCACTAGCAGATAATCCAGTATACTCTGCACTAACAGATAAACCAGCAATCTGTACTAACAGATAAACCAGTATAATCTATACTAAAAGATAAGCCAGTATGATATGTACTAAGAGTTAAGCCAGTGTATTCTGTACCAGTACATAATCCACTATAACCTATGTTAGTATACAATCTACTATAAGCTGCACTAGTGCACAGGCCACTATAGTGTGTGCTAGTACACAATACACTGTAAACGGTACTAGTAGACAATCCACTGTAAATTACACCAACAGATAAACCAATACCTTCTGTACTCGCAGATAATATGGTATGATGTGTATCTGAAGATAATCCCCTTTAATCATGGCCTATGCTTAAAACAGATTCCAATCATCAGGACCTTAAATCCTACGTACATTCACAAGTCTAGAGTCATCAGACTATTGGTCGCCTTCAGAAAGAGACGTTGGGGGAGGAACAGCCTCAGATCTAATCTCCTGTGGCATGGACCAGCAAGGTTTGGGGCTTTTCCTGAGATTTCGAACCAGGGGGAGGGGAATGATGGAGAAGAGAAGGAGAATGACGGAGAACAGAAGAGTGAAAAAAGAAAGGTGGAGAGGATGAGAGAGTGGTGATGAGGGATGTGCGTTAAAGACAGAATGTAGAGTGTGTGTTAAGGAATTGGTTAGTGATGGTGGGATTTTTAAGTGGTGGATTGGTGAGGAATGGGAAGTAAGAGACTATAAAGCGCAGTCAGGCAAGTTTGAGAGGGACAGATATGTAGTGGTGATTGTGTGCTGTTGTTGTGGTCAGTTGTGTTTGGAGATGCTTCTGGAATTACAGACTTGTTCCAAAACAAGTGCGACTGCCCGCGCCCAAGCAAACAGGAACCAGAAGAACAAGAAAACCAATGTAAGCGCGTATTTAACAAAACAAGACAAAACAAGCGCAGTGGACGAGGCGGCAGGGAAGTTTTTAGTCCTGTTTTTATTATCCATTGTTTGGTGTTTGTGATCTGTTTGTGACCGTGTGTTCGCGCTTGACAAAGGCCGGTTGGCCGAAAATTTGCGCTTGTTTTGTTAAATACGCGCTTCCATTGGTTTACAGACTTGTGATGCTTCTTTGGAGGTTGGGATCTGTACAGATTGTGCAAGAAATCCTGACAGCATATTTTACATGCACAGCAGATGGAACATCAAGGGGTGCCTACCTACACACATTCTCATGAAAATTACAACTTTTACAGGACAGCAATTTTAAACTGTCAAAGCCATATAAACAATGCGTTATTCCGCCATTATAATCAATATTATGTGCACATCGTAATGCTATTGTTTCTCCCCTGAAGAAAATTAAGGAGAAAGAAGACCAGCTGTTTGCACCTAAGTGCAGACAGGCTGATATCTGTTAATGCTGCAGTGTAATAGAAATCACAGCTTTGTTTAATACAAAAAGTCACTTTATAATATTTAGGTGTACGTTTGTATCTGTGCATGCTTGTACAGTTGTGTTTGTGTGAGCGATCTAGCAGAAGGCATTGCAGCCTGGCCCCCTTATAGTGTAAGGAATGTAGGTCCAAAACACCTGTCTGTAGGGTCTTCTTCTTTGAGTTCCTCCTGCTGTCTATCTCTCCCTAGTGTTCTGTGAAACTAATGTTGTGTAACGCCCACATACACACGCATACACAGACAAATAAACACTGATTTTTACGAAAGAAAATGTGAGAAATAAAACATTCAGGATTACACATTTTAACAGCCCACGTCTGCTTCCTTACGTCTCCACTCTCTAATTCTTATTTTCATTTTTATATAAATGAAATAGAACGCGTTAAGTTTAGAGAGAAATTGAAGCATGTTGTAAAACAAAACTAAAAAATTCGAATGTACATAAATAGTTATTGCTTCTTGAAATGGTGTTGCAGAGATGTACTGAAGAAGAAACAACAAGGATTATTGATTTCGGACAAGGTGTTACATATATGTAGATAATACTCAAAAAAACCCATTGGTTATTGATTTCTGACATTGTTACACAGATGGTACTCAAGAAAAGACAACAATAATTATATTATTTCTGAGACGTTGTTCACATTGTTTTTATATTCAAAAGGCTTGTTTTCTGCGTGAGACACAACTTTAACAACGGAAAGAACAGAGTGCAAAGAGAATTCAAAAGAGCAAACTGTTGGAAATTTAAGTGATACTTAAGTAATTAAGCCTATGTTTCTCTCTCTCTCTCTCCCTCTCTCTCTCTCTCTTGCTCTCTCTCTCTCTCTCTCTGCATGTGTATACGTGTGCATATCGTACTGCACCATAATGTGAAGCATGCAGGGCGCTTAACTGTTAAAGTATGATAATGATTGCTAGTGTGTTCAACAAAGAGAACTGTTGTATGGTCAGTTGTGTACATGAGAAACCACGGATTTTTTTAAAAGAAACGCACCACAGCACAATCATTCTGATCAGTAGTGGGATTAGAAAACCAGCACACAAAAGTAGTGGGATAGAAATCCACCTCACAAGGATTAAATAAATACATGATAAAAACACTGCACACACGTCATGTTTAGAATAGAGATATACACATGAATGTAACAAAAATAAAAGAACAGAAGTGTATTCGATGTGTGAGACCGGGCCGTAGAATACTTGTAAGAGTGTTTGTAATCAATATGAAGGGAACATGACTGCACAGCATCATGTTACTGTTGCATGACAATAAATCAAGCGATTTGTCAGTGAACAAAATATTCTTGTTGCTTGTCTCGCTTTAACTGTAGCATGGCATAAATCATTTCAGTAACTCCTGTTCACCATGGCACCATGTGCTTCAATCCGTTCACCATTGTAACTCACGCACAATGATATAAATCATGTGCTTTCATTGTTCTGTGATTTATGGTGTGATTCGAGCTTGAAAGAAAGGCTTCTGTTTTCAGAGAAGTGGGTAGGTGTTGTGGACGGGATGGTGGGTATATCGTATGCTTTTTATGAAAATGAAAAGTTCGTTTGTGATTAGGAAAGTGTGTGTATGGGAGGGAGAGGGTGCGTGTGCGTGTGTAGAGCTCATGGTTTTATAAGCATTGCCAGAGAACTTATATCACTAGAGAGTGAAACTTGTGGCGAGAATAGTAGACGAATATAATTCAGTCATGTGTATGTTTTACCGACATAATCTGGGCTGGTGTGCACGTAAATCTCGATAGCCTTAATATTTCACAGAGAGTGATCTGGGCCTATCATAAGAATTGGAGAAAAGTGCATGGTACTTTCTTCTTCTTCTGTGGTTTACCTGTGTGTTGCCTGCCAATCCCAAGACGTTTTTTGTCGTGTAAATTCTGACCCATTGAAACTGAAAAGCAAGAAAGTATGGAAGACTACATTCTATATTACATTAAGGTGGGTAGGTCTTTTAGAGTTATGACACTGTTAGGCTACTTGAAGAAGTGAATTTGGAGCATACTGTCTTCCTGGAAAAGTGACCAAAAAGTTAGCTCTTTGTCATACTAGTGAAACGTCTTTATGCTATAGGTCACAGCAACAACAACGTCAACAACAATCACAACGAATAATTGGTGAATCATCACCATCCTCGTACCCCTCCCATTTTTGTTATTTACAGAAACAATGAAAACAACAATTTGACAAAAACAAGTTTTACAATACGATAAGCCTTGTAGAATATGACAGTTAGGCTACTTGATAAAGATGATTAGGCAAACACAAGCAACTTTTATAGGCAATTTTATGAGGAAAGGGGAATTAGAGCGCCTGGTCACAACAGGAAAGCTGGAGGGAAAGAGAACACATGGTAGACCCAGGGATTTGCAGGGTGGCCAAAGAGACAGAGGGTGGAAGATACAGTTGCAGCAATTGGGAGTAGATGCATATGGAGGGCCATGATCGCCAACACCATGCAGCAGGGCACATGATGATGATGATATGTAACAAAGTATCAACATCTTGATGTCGCCTTTTCTGAGTGTGCACCTGCTAATCTTCCTGCCCAAGGCAAATTTCTCTGATGAAACTGATTTGCTACAGACCCTGGTTTAGGCAAGTTGATCACTCCAAAGAAGAACTGGGGAAAACGAATCTCAGGCAAGCCAGTGTTCTGAAACACGCTTTTTGTGGACAACTTGCACGCACTCACTACTCATTGTACACAGCACAGCTTAGTCTTTGAGAAAACATATTTCGCCTGTCGGTTTCGTCTATTCAAATCTGTCAGTCTCTTGACATGTCTGTTGTAAGTCCCGATTCACCAAAGTAAGAAAATCTGTTTCATTTCAGTGAACTAGAATAATTGCCTGAATAAATGAGTAAACATACACGCTTAATATAGTGTACTGATTCCTTTAAAGAAGGTTGCCTCGTGAAACGTTGGCTTGCGTTTAAATGAAAATTGATGACAATTGTTCCATTTATATATCTCAACAACTTTGGTATCTGACATAGAGAGTTGTGATGACTGTATTGGCGTTAAGTGATTTTGATGAGCGACGCGTCGAACCTGGGACGTATCGAACCTGGGATGCGTCGAACCTGGGACGTGTCGAGATTTTGATGTACAGATCCGAGTTCTGCTACATAGCCATATAAGACCTCTTGTTTGCCCCAACAGTTATTGTGTGTAAACCAACTGACCCAGACTTGTGAATACCACCTCAGGTGTGATCAGGTCTGCAAGAGGGTCATGTTTTCTGCCATACTCCATGTACAGGTAAAATACCCTACAGGCTGCAAGCCATGCTGTGTTTGATTTTCTAAGAGAACATCTATGAATTTTAATCTGATGTTTTCACACAGTGCCCTTTCTGTAACGAATGTAATAATAACACATCATTCTTGTATAGCGTTGTTCTCCAAATACGCACTCTATTCTAATTTTGTGTTTTTTCTGGTTCGTATTTCATTGAAACGCTGGCAGTTACTTTGATTCAGATTTCGCTATTCTCCAAGTTCGTCTGGATTCACTGCGCAGGACTCATTGGTAAGACACAGTGTGTAATACACACAGAAGGATGGGTACCTCTTACACACACATACACGCACATCCACACCACATACACACGCATACACGCACATACACGCACATCCACACCACATACACATGCATACACACACAGAAGATAGAAACACTCATACACATACAATTATCAATACTTATTAACACAGTCTAACCATGCATACACACATACCTATTTATCCTGGCCCAATCTAAATCATGGTCGCAGTTTAGGTACAACTGTCCCCATTGTTTCCACTGCTGCACGCCTTGCATAGGCCTGTTCACATCCTTACTTGTTTTCCTCCCTCCTTCCATGTAGAAAGAAAAAATCCACGTGCGGGATTCTGTTTCAACCTCGTATAAGCCACGTGTACATGTGTGAAGGTGTGGATTCCTGTGCATGTTTCTATCGCAGAAATGACTCAAGTAGAAACAGGCCCTTATGGGTACTTCAGTGTACACCGACATCGGGCGGCACAGCCGTTATCACACTTATGTACACTGTACACAAGACAGTTAATCAATAGAGCCATCTGTAATCACAGCTCTGCTGGGACGTTTTCAAAGATGTTTGTCCACGTCAATCCCTCCTTCATGCATTCACTGGTAGGGGAACTTTCTCGAAAGGCCGTCATAAGATAGGCGGGGTCAGAGCCCCAGCGTGATCTGATCTGATCCACGTTCTATAAATGAAAAGGGAACACAGACCCAGTGAGAATAGAGACCTACAGAGAAGACAGACACAGAGAGATCGAATGGTCAGTCAGTCACGGCTGTGTAAGGAGATGGGCCACTCAACTTGGCAGAGGTGCTGAGCCTTTGCCAGAACATGTAGTAAAGGTACGTTGATATTTTATTTCAATGTAGGGTTTAGGGCTGATAAGCAAAGAAGTAAGGTTGCTTTAGGACGTAGGCAAATAAGAATAAGAGGATGAATGATTATGCTTTCAGTTGAATATGTTTAATTAAAGAAACTATATTGAATTGTAATGCCATGTGTGGACTGCTTATGAAACTTATTGCTAGTATGCTTAGTGCGCTTCTACTCTCTTCTCTCCTTCCTCCTTGTTGTGTGTGTGTGACTGCTAAGTAGAGAAACAACTCCTCTATAAACATCCCCAATTCATCTACCTGTTATAGATGACAACACCCAACCCCTTCTTGCCATAGATGGTGGAGACACACAATCTCCATTTGCTATACATGAACCCCCTCTTGTTATATTTCTACGAAATCTTCATAGAGTTTCTCGTAAGTTAACTAGGTTATGTTTCGTGTGTTTCGTAAGAAGCGTGTGTTACTCAACTATCTGCGTGGAGTTGTAAACACTTGATCACAGTTTGTTGGCTATATCGTGAAGGATATCCAGATACGAGTGGAGACATATCGGAACTTTGCTGGCAAATGACAGCAAGTGGTTTATGTTAGTTAATGTAACTAGGAATCCAGTGTCATAGATGGACTTGCTGCCCTAGGGTGTTGAAGAGAAGTCGTTTCGGTAAGGCTTAGGCCCTGTTTTTCCTTTATCGTAAAACATGTTCGCCTTGGAAGTTGTGAAGCAAACTGTGCTATTGTGGCACTTAATATTGCGTTTGCTGCAAGTGTATATATTTTCGTGCAGAAGTGTGCACAAGAATTGCAAGCAGCTATCTAAATTATGTTGGCATTCACGAGTAATTGGTAATCAGGACGATTAACCTGTTGGGAAAGGGAACTGGTGCTCTTGGTTAAGCACCAAATTTTTGCATTGGCTTTGAGGGTTCATGTAATTAGATTCATGTGTGGAAGTGCGTACACTGTCAGTAACACGGATGGTTCATGTTTTCGGAAAACGAACTTGTTATGTGGTGTAACCACCAATGTTTGCGTTCGCTTCGAGGGCATATATTATTTAATTTAAGTGCAGGAATGCGTTGGGTTTTTGAGGTTAAGGTGACTCAGATTGTGCAATGTGTGCACACGTACCATAATGCTATGCAGCTAGTCGACATGGATTGAAGTTACATTTTAGACAAAAACATAGTTGTGACGTTGTTTCATTAGAACAATTTTCTGTGAATGACGCGAGTATATTGTAGTGCTTCATAATTATGCGCTGATATTAACTTATGAAGAAAATGTCAGCCAATAGAGTGTAGCAAACATTTTTGTTTTATTGTGAAATAGTTCTGGTGTGGAGAAAGTGGTTTGTATTGGTCGATGATATTTTTGTTTCATTGAACCAGTGCCTGTTTAAATTCTTTAGCTCTGACTAGAGTATGTTGATGTTGGATTAATGAAAATGGACTATCAGGAAGACGAGATGAGAGTTGTCTTGAAGGTGACATGCATCATTGGTTTATTGGTAAAGGAAAATGTAGCTTAGCAATCAAACATGCTATAATTCCAGTTTCCATGGCTTCACTCTGGTTTTTGGCAGAGTGTGAAACATTTTAAGGTATCTGGATCTGCATATTTTCTTAATAAATGTGTAATGTTCCTGTTCAGTGCTTCTCCAGCACGAGGGAATCCAGCCTATGCCAGCCAGCTGTGTGTCATTTTCAGGAGGAATACGACACCACATCCCTGATCACAACGTCCACACAGGGCGGATGTGCCAGTTTAGGCTGGTGAATATCTTCTGACAGTTCATGGAAGAGATGGTCAGCAGGTGGTTGTCAATCAGGAGGCTGTTATCAGTGCCAAAGACCTTCTCAATAACTCTTAGTTTCATTTTGGGGAAAAAAAAGATTGTGGCTGTGTGAAAAGACAGTTACACAGCCATGAGCCTGCCACACATTGACATCTGCATGTGATGCGAACAGTTAAGAACATCAATATCTTTGGTGATTCAAGGAGCATCAGTATCCATCTGTCTGATAAGGTACATCCTGGAAGGTGAAGTTTGAACATCACCTGTGTTTAGCTATTGATAACGTAGATATCTAGATATATGTGAATGTATGTATATGCAGAAAAATGGGGTACACATGTGAAATAGTGTACTTGGGGAATCTGTTACAGGTCCCTCCTGTGGGTAATACATAGATAACGCGCTAGTTGTGGTATTATATGGTGCGCATTATTTTGTACAATTCTAGCGTGTGTATTTGTGTATTCCGATTTTGGGGAGGTGGTTTATTTTGCTGTTTGCGCTTATGATATTGATACAAATATATAATGTGTGAATTAGTTTACCCGTCTTCATGAGGCTCAATATGTTGTGAGTTGTGTCTGTGG
>JAPXFY010000364.1:37500-62003 GCA_030674185.1 Monoplex corrugatus | reverse complement strand
TCCTTTTTCATAGAAGATAAAACACACCGCGCACAGCGGGCAACAGTGGCTTTGAACACAACAAAACATGTCGGCGTTTTATGCTGCAATCGCCAACAAAAACCGAACGCCTAACGCAGATTTCTAGTGAAAAACGTGGATTATTTCCCTTGCGAAAGAGGAGCACATTAAACTGCATCACAATCTGACATCATCAACTTCATATGTCGTTAACCCGACAACGACGTCAAACCAGCGGCACGTGCAGTGGTCGATACGTCTCACACCACTACACCCTTCAATGGACTGGTCCCACGAGCGAACACCACCACCACCACCTCCACCACCACCAACGCCAGAAATAACTTTGCCCCGAGCAGACCGGCGCTGAATGGAACAAAGGGCTCTGATTGGTGGATTTAAACCGCCTCAGGGATGCCCGGATGTTGACCTGTATCTGGCAGATGTATGGTGTGTTGATCCACCTGGCCGTCTGTGGATCTGATGTCAATGACTGACGGTTAATTAAGTCAAATAAGTGTCCACAAGTCGGTGGAGTTCATCCCCCCACCCCACGTTCCAAGATACCACAAGCTCCAACCTGACTCAAGAGACCGTGTACAGTGTCCACCCTGTTGTGAATGGATACCTGGCCCTGCTCAGGGTTGGAGATGGTAAAGCACTGAGGGAGAGGAGTGGCCCCACCTTAAATAACTGGCCAGGAAGCTGTGGAGTCGTAACACTTCTGTTTCCATGGAACCTTACAATCAATAATACAACAGTTATGCCTGATGATGTGAAATCTACCCCTTCATCCCCAAACGATTCCAATGAAATATATATATATATATATACAGGTGTGTGTGTGTGTGTGTGTGTGTGTGTGTGTGTGTGTGTGTGTGTGTGTGTGTGTGTGTGTGTGTGTGTGTGTGTGTGTGTGTGTGCAAAAGTAGGTATACAGTAAATATCACATCATTATTATAATGCTTAATTCCGCTCTCGATTAGAGGAGTGTGTGAATACCGACGGCAAGCAGTTTGAGTATCCGAGGGATTAAGGCTGTGCTTGTCATTACATGTATATGCAATATTCATTTGTTTGTATAATAAATGCAATGAGTATTGTACGTGTTTTCTTTTTTCATAACTGTATACCTACTTTTGCACCCCCCCCCCTCCCCTGTATATCTGTTACACCTTACGATAATACTATTTCCAATGCCAAGAACCCCCACCCCACCCCCATTCCGATTTTCAGGAAGACGAAACATTTTTCACAGGACAAGTGAGTCAGTATGGGCGCCATACCCAAGTCTGTTAAGATACCTGACTTTCTGTTAGAAATTCCAACTGCGTCTGTTGGACAAGGATTGGGGTTTTCCCCACATTTCCCACGTCAACACATGAAAGTTTGTCCCCCCCCCCCCCAGTTTGACGTTTAAGTCCGACACACAAACTAATGACGTAGACACACACACACACACACACACACACACACACACACACACACACACACACACACACACACACACACTCTCTCTCTCTCTCGTCTAAAAGCACATATGTGAATAGGTTAAAAGAAATAACGAATGAACGAATACACACACCCACACCCACACACACACACACACACACACACACACACACACACACACACACACACACACACACACACACACACACACACACACACACACACACACACACTCTCTCTCTCTCTCTCTCTCTCTCTCTCGTCTAAAAGCACATATGTGAATAGACGTTAAAAAGAAATAACAAATGAACGAATACACACATCCACACACACACACACCACACACACACACACACACACCCTATCCACCAACTGCGAAACTTGATTCCCTCACCGTACCCACCAGCTAACTGCAAGGAAGCTGGTGGACAGGGTGCGGGAGTCAAAGGGTTAAATGTTTACTTTGCTAGCATGGTAAACAATGAAGGAAGCTGGTGGGCAGGGTGAGGGAGTCAAAGGGTTAAATGTTTACTTTGCTAGCATGGTAAACAATGAAGGAAGCTGGTGGACAGGGTGAGGGAGTCAAAGGGTTAAATGTTTACTTTGCTAGCATGGTAAACAATGAAGGAAGCTGGTGGACAGGGTGAGGGAGTCAAAGGGTTAAATGTTTACTTTGCTAGCATGTAAACAATGAAGGAAGCTGGTGGACAGGGTGAGGGAGTCAAAGGGTTAAATGTTTACTTTGCTAGCATGGTAAACAATGAAGGAAGCTGGTGGACAGGGTGAGGGAGTCAAAGGGTTAAATGTTTACTTTGCTAGCATGGTAAACAATGAAGGAAGCTGGTGGACAGGGTGAGGGAGTCAAAGGGTTAAGTGTTTACTTTGCTAGCATGGTAAACAATGAAGGAAGCTGGTGGACAGAGTGCAGGAGTCAAAGGGTTAAGTGTTTACTTTGCTAGCATGGTAAACAATGAAGGAAGCTGGTGGACAGGGTGAGGGAGTCAAAGGGTTAAGTGTTTACTTTGCTAGCATGGAAAACAATGAAAGAAGCTGGTGGGCAGGGGGGGAGTCAAAAGGTTATTAAACACTGGCCTGTTGGCCGCCCATCCTATTATAATGTTTCCATCATTCTGGTGGTGTCTGCTTAATGTTTCAATGGATCCCTTGTTCCCCACTCTCTTTCTTTTAAAGACCTTGCCAGCGCACGTGGTTTTGCTCAGGCTGAGATTGTTTGTCACATAACTGCTGGCAGATTTTTGTGGAAAGTGCATCTGAAATTGTCAGATAGCAATGGACTCTTCTTGAAATTATTTTTTCTGTCTGCTTGACAGAGGCAAGTCACCACCATAATAAGCGTATCTGTCTTGTTTCACTACGTGGTCTCAATCTACTTCCTAGAGCCATATCAGGGCTTGTTAACATCATGTCGAAGGTTTCAATCTATTTTCTTTTCTTTCTGTTTTTTTTTTTCAAAAAGAATATGACATCATCAACAACAACTGTTATTACACAAACCAATTACGCACACACTTGTCTGAAACTGATTACAATCTCAACCGTCGTCATTTTTCTTACAAAACGATTAGTGGGGGTAGGGGAGGGGAAGAGGGAGGGGGACAGGAAGAGGGTGGTGAAGGGGGAAGGGGGAGGGGAGGGGAGGGGTGGAGGTGAACCTTTCAGCGGTTGCTACCTTGATCGGCTTTTGTGCTTCAGATGATCGCAGTTCATTATCTCCCTTGTGAGAACAGACAGCTGGCTGTCAGCTGACAGGGGTATGGGAGGAGAGAGAGAGACAAGAGAGAGGGGGAGAGACAGAGAGAAGACAAAGAGAGATAGAGAGAGAGAAGAGAGCAGAGGGGGAGAGAGAGAGGGGGAGGAGACAGAGAGAGGAAAGAGAGAGGAGAGGGAGAAGAGAGAGGAGAGGAAGAGAGAGAGAGAGGGAGAGAAGACAGAGAGAGGAGAGAGAGAGGAGAGAAAGAGGACAGAGATAGGGAGAGGTAGAGAGAGAGACACAGCTGAGTGTTAGAACAAGAACACATTATGGTTTTTTTTTATATATATTTTGGACTGTAGTGGCATAAACAAAAATAACTTCTGGCTACAGCGAAGCTTCACCCTGGGTAGTCTACACTAATACAAGCACACCACGAGTATGATACCTATGGAGGGTCTACATTAATACACTATAATACCCATGGAGGGTCTACATTAATACACTATAATACCTATGGAGGGTCTACACTAATACACTATAATACCCATGGAGGGTCTACACTAATACACTATAATACCCATGGAGGGTCTACACTAATACACTATAATACCCATGGAGGGTCTACACTAATACACTATAATACCCATGGAGGGTCTACATTAATACACTATAATACCCATGGAGGGTCTACATTAATGCACTATAATACCCATGGAGGGTCTACACTAATACACTATAATACCCATGGAGGGTCTACATTAATACACTATAATACCCATGGAGGGTCTACATTAATACACTATAATACCCATGGAGGGTCTACATTAATACACTATAATACCTATGGAGGGTCTACACTAATACACTATAATACCCATGAAGGGTCTACACTAATACACTATAATACCCATGGAGGGTCTACACTAATACACTATAATACCCATGGAGGGTCTACACTAATACACTCTAACACCTATGGTGGGTCTACACTAATACACTATAATACCCATGGAGGGTCTACACTAATACACTATAATACCCATGGAGGGTCTACACTAACACAAGTACACTATAATACCCATGGAGGTCTACACTAATACACTATAATACATGGAGGGTCTACACTAATACTTATACATGGAGGATCTAACTAATACATATATACCCATGGAGGGTCTACACTAATACACTATAATACCCATGGAGGGTCTACACTAATACACCATAATACCCATGGAGGGTCTACACTAATACACTTAATACCCATGGAAGGTCTACACTAATACACTATAATACCTTGGGGGTCTACACTAATACACTATAATACCATGGAGGGTCTACACTAATACACTATGATACCATGGAGGGTTACACTAATACACTATAATACCTATGGAGGGTTCTACACTAATACACTATAATACCATGGAGGGTCTACACTAATACACTATAATACCCATGGAGGGTCTACACTAATACACTATAATACCTATGGAGGGTCTCACTAATACACTAAACCCATGGAGGTCTACACTAATACACTATGATACCCATGGAGGGTCTACATAATACACTATAATACTATGGAGGGTCTACACTAATACACTTAATACCATGGAGGGTCTACACTAATACACTATGATACCCATGGAGGGTCTACACTAATACACTATAATACCATGGAGGGTCTACACTAATACACTATAATACCCATGGAGGGTCTACACTAATACACTATAATACCCATGGAGGTCTACACTAATACACTATAATACCATGGAGGGTCTACACTAATACACTATAATACCATGGAGGGTCTACACTAATACACTATATACCATGGAGGGTCTACACTAAAAATACTGTACTATACTATAATACCCATGGAGGGTCTACACTAATACACTATAATACCCATGGAGGGTCTACACTAATACACTATAATACCCATGGAGGGTCTACACTAATACACTATAATACCCATGGAGGTCTACACTAATACACTATAATACCATGGAGGGTCTACACTAATACACTATAATACCCATGGAGGGTCTACACTAATACACTATAATACCCATGGAGGGTCTACACTAATACACTATAATACCCATGGAGGGTCTACACTAATACACTAATACCCATGGAGGGTCTACACTAAAAACCTATTATACCCATGGAGGTCTACACTAATACACTATAATACCATGGAGGGTCTACACTAATACACTACAATACCCATGGAGGGTCTACACTAATACACTATAATACCCATGGAGGGTCTACACTAATACACTATAATACCCATGGAGGGTCTACACTAATACACTATAATACCCATGGAGGGTCTACACTAATACACTATAATACCCATGGAGGGTCTACACTAATACACTACAATACCCATGGAGGGTCTACACTAATAAACTATAATACCCATGGAGGTCTACACTAATAAACTATAATACCCTTGGAGGGTCTACACTAATACACTATAATACCCATGGAGGGTCTACACTAATACACTATAATACCCATGGAGGGTCTACACTAATACACTATAATACCCATGGAGGGTCTACACTAATACACTATAATACCCATGGAGGGTCTACACTAATACACTATAATACCCATGGAGGGTCTACACTAATACACTATAATACCCATGGAGATACTAACACTAACACAGATTACACTATAATACCCATGGAGGGTCTACACTAATACACTATAATACCCATGGAGGGTCTACACTAATACAAGTACACTATAATACCCATGGAGAATCTACACTAAACAAGTACACTATAATACCCATGGAGGGTCTACACTAATACACTATAATACCTATGGAGGGTCTACACTAATACACTATAATACCCATGGAGGGTCTACACTAATACACTATAATACCCATGGAGGGTCTACACTAATACAAGTATACTATAATACCCATGGAGGGTCTACACTAATACAAGTATACTATAATACCCATGGAGGGTCTACACTAATACACTATAATACCCATGGAGGGTCTACACTAATACACTATAATACCCATGGATGGTCTACATTAATACACTATAATACCCCTGCAGGGTCTACACTAATACACTATAATACCCATGGAGGGTCTACACTATTACAAGTACACTATAATACCCATGGAGGTCTACACTAATACACTACAATACCCACGGAGGGTCTACACTAATACACTATAATACCCATGGAGGGTCTACACAAATACACTATAATACCCATGGAGGGTCTACACTAATACACTATAATACCATGGAGGGTCTACACTAATACACTATAATTCCCATGGAGGGTCTACACTAATACACTATAATACCCATGGAGGGTCTACATTAATACACTATAATACCCATGGAGGGCCTACACTAATACACACTATAATTACCCATAGAGGGTCTACACTAATACACTATAATACCCATGGAGGGTCTACACTTAATACACTATAATATACCCATGGAGGGTCCACATTAATACACTATAATACCCATGGAGGGTCTACACTAATACACTTTAATACCCATGGAGAATCTACACTAACACAAGTACACTATAATACCCATGGAGGGTTTACACTAATACACTATAATACCCATGGAGGGTCTTCACTAATACACTATAATACCCATGGAGGTTCTACACTAATACACTATAATACCCATGGAGGGTCTACACTAATACACTATAATACCCATGGAGGGTCTACACTAATACACTATAATACCCATGGAGGGTCTACACTAATACACTATAATACCCATGGAGGGTCTACACTAATACAAGTACACTATAATACCCATGGAGAATCTACACTAACACAAGTACACTATAATACCCATGGAGGGTCTACACTAATACACTATAATACCTATGGAGGGTCTACACTAATACACTATAATACCCATGGAGGGTCTACACTAATACACTATAATACCCATGGAGGGTCTACACTAATACAAGTATACTATAATACCCATGGAGGGTCTACACTAATACAAGTATACTATAATACCCATGGAGGGTCTACACTAATACACTATAATACCCATGGAGGGTCTACACTAATACACTATAATACCCATGGATGGTCTACATTAATACACTATAATACCCCTGCAGGGTCTACACTAATACACTATAATACCCATGGAGGGTCTACACTATTACAAGTACACTATAATACCCATGGAGGGTCTACACTAATACACTACAATACCCACGGAGGGTCTACACTAATACACTATAATACCCATGGAGGGTCTACACAAATACACTATAATACCCATGGAGGGTCTACACTAATACACTATAATACCCATGGAGGGTCTACACTAATACACTATAATTCCCATGGAGGGTCTACACTAATACACTATAATACCCATGGAGGGTCTACATTAATACACTATAATACCCATGGAGGGCCTACACTAATACACTATAATACCCATAGAGGGTCTACACTAATACACTATAATACCCATGGAGGGTCTACACTAATACACTATAATACCCATGGAGGGTCTACACTAATACAAGTACACTATAATACCCATGGAGGGTCTACATAAATGCACTATAATACCCATGAAGGGTCTACACTAATACACTATAATACCCATGAAGATCTACACTAATACAAGTACACTATAATACCCATGGAGGGTCTACACTAATACACTATAATACCCATGGAGGGTCTACACTAATACCAGTACACTATAATACCCATGGAGGGTCTACACTAATACGCTATAATACCCATGGAGGGTCTACACTAATACACTATAATACCCATGGAGGGTCTACACTAATACACTATAATACCCATGGAGGGTCTACACTAATACACTATAATACCCATGGAGGGTCTACACTAATACACTATAATACCCATGGAGGGTCTACACTAATACACTATAACACCCATGGAGGGTCTACACTAATTCAAGTACAATATAATACCCATGGAGGGTCTACACTAATACATGTACACTATAATACCCATGGAGGGTCTACACTAATACAGTATAATACCCATGGAGGGTCTACACTAATACACTATAATACCCATGGAGGGTCTACACTAATACACTATAATACCCATGGAGGGTCTTCATTGATACACTATAATACCCATGGAGGGTCTACACTATATTACAGTATAATACCCATGGAGTGTCTACACTAATACACTATAATACCCATGGAGGGTCTACACTATTACACTATAATACCCATGGAAGATCTACACTAATACACTATAATACCCATGGAGGGTCTACACTATAGTACACTATTATACCCAATGAGGATCTATATCAACACAGGCACACTAGGATAGGTCCATGAAGGTCTATAATACAAGTACATTGTCAGAGGTCTATGGAGGGTCTACATCCACACTAGGAGAGGCCGGGGGGTATATAACAAGAAAACGTTGCCACCAGCCACTTGCCCACCCAAGTACTAAACTGGCTTGACGTTCCGTGATCAGACTAGAACCCATGTTTTAATGACAGAGGGTGGAGTCGGGGAATAGATAAAGAGAGAGAGAGAAAGAGAGAGAGAGAGAGAGAGAGAGAGAGAGGGGAGAGAGAGAGTGGAGAGAGAGAGAGAGGGACAGAGAGAGAGAGAGAGAGAGAGAGGAAGGACAGAGAGAGAGAGAGAGGACAGAGAGAGAGAGAGAGAGACAGACAGACAGGCAGACAGAGAGACAGCACACCATCACAGCATGAACCTGCCACAACAAAAGACAGACTATATATACAGCACTACCTCCCAGAGGACGTTACAGACTATATATACAACACTACCTCCCAGAGGACGCTACAGACTATATTATTATACAGCACTATCCTCCACAGGACGTTACAGACTATATATACAGCACTACCCTCCAAAGGACGTTACAGACTATATCTACAGCATTACCCTCCACAGGACGTTACAGACTATATATACAGCACTACCCTCCAGAAGACGTTAGACTATATATACAGCACTATCCTCCAGAGGATGTTGCAGACTATATATACAGCACTACCCTCCACAGGACGTTACAGACTATATATACAGCACTACCCTCCACAGGACGTTACAGACTATATATATACAGCACTACCCTCCACAGGACGTTACAGACTATATATACAGCACTACCCTCCACAGGACGTTACAGACTATATATAGCACTACCCTCCAGAGGACGTTACAGACTATATATATAGCACTACCCTCCACAGGACGTTACAGACTATATATACAGCACTACCCTCCAGAGGACGTTACAGACTATATATACAGCACTACCCTCCACAGGACGTTACAGACTATATATACAGCACTACTCTCCACAGTACGTTACAGACTATATAATTATACAGCAATACCCTCCACAGGACGTTACAGGCTATATATACAGCACTACCCTCCAGATGACGTTACAGACTATATATACAGCACTACCCTCCACAGGACGTTACAGACTATATAGACAGCACTACCCTCCACAGGACGTTACAGACTATATATACAGCACTACCCTCCAGAGGACGTTACAGACTATATAGACAGCACTACCCTCCAGAGGACGTTACAGACTATATATACAGCATTACCCTCCACAGGACGTTACAGACTATATATACAGCACTACCCTCCACAGGACGTTACAGACTATATATACAGCACTACCCCCCAGAGGACGTTACAGACTATATATACAGCACTACCCTCCACAGGACTTACAGACTATATATACAGCACTATCCCCCAGAGGACGTTACAGACTATATATACAGCACTACCCTCCAGAGGACGTTACAGACTATATATACAGCACTACCCTCCAGATGACGTTACAGACTATATATACAGCACTACCCTCCACAGGACGTTACAGACTATATATACAGCACTACCCTCCACAGGACGTTACAGACTATATATACAGCACTATCCCCCAGAGGACGTTACAGACTATATATACAGCACTATCCCCCAGAGGACGTTACAGACTATATATACAGCACTATCCCCCAGAGGACGTTACAGACTATATATACAGCACTACCCTCCAGAGGACATTACAGAATATATACACAGCACTACCCTCCACAGGACGTTACAGACTATATATACAGCACTACCCTCCAGAGGACATTACAGAATATATACACAGCACTACCCTCCACAGGACGTTACAGATTATATATACAGCACTACCCTCCAGAGGACGTTACAGACTATATATATATACAGCACTACCCCCCCAGAGGACGTTACAGGCTATATATATATACCCTCCAGAGGACGTTACAGACTATATATACAGCACTACCCCCCAGAGTACGTTACAGGCTATATATATATATACAGCACTACCCTCCACAGGACGTTACAGCCTATATATACAGCACTACCCTCCACAGGATGTTACAGACTATATATACAGCACTACCCTCCACAGGACGTTACAGACTATATATACAGCACTACCCTCCACAGGACGTTACAGACTATATATGCAGCACTACCCTCCACAGGACGTTACATACTATATATACAGCACTACCCTCCAGAGGACGTTACAGGCTATATATACAGCACTACCCTCCAGATGACGTTACAGACTATATATATTTACAGCACTACCCTCCATAGGACGTTACAGACTATATATACAGCACTACCCTCCACAGGACGTTACAGACTATATATACAGCAATACCCTCCAGATGACGTTACAGACTATATATACAGCACTACCCTCCACAGGACGTTACAGACTAGATATACAGCACTACCCTCCACAGGACGTTACAGTCTATATATACAGCACTACCCTCCAGAGGACGTTACAGACTATATATACAGCACTACCCTCCACAGGACGTTACAGACTATATATACAGCACTACCCTCCAGAGGACGTTACAGACTATATATATATATATACAGCACTACCCCCCCCCCCAGAGGACGTTACAGACTATATATATATATACAGCACTACCCTCCAGAGGACGTTACAGACTATATATACAGCATTACCCTGCAGAAGACGTTACAGACTATATATACAGCACTTCCCTCAAGAGGACGTTACAGACTATATATACAGCACAACCCTCCAGAGACGTTACAGACTATATATATATAATAATAATAATAATAATAATAATTACAATATTTATATAATAATAATAATATATTTTATTTATATAGCGCAAAATCTTGACAATATCAAATCTAAGCGCTGAGCGTAGACATGCATACATACCTACATACATATGAGCGTATACATGCATACATACATGCTTACATACTTACATACATAAATCTAAGCTGAGCGTATACATGCATACATACATACATACATAAATCTAAGTGTATACATACATACATACATACATACATACATACATACGTACGCACATGCATACATAATAATTACAATATTTATATAGCGCAAATCTCGACAAAATCAAATCCAAGCGCCGAAAAGACACACACGCACACACGCACGCACGCACGCACACACACACACACACACACACACACACACACACACACACACACACACACACACACACACACACACACACACATGCATGGCCACAAATGGGGAGAAAAGAATAAAAGCAATAAAAGCAAGAATAAAACCAATGGAAAACCACAGAGAGCACATCATATACAATTATATATTAAAACAAAGTGATTCCCCTCCGAGCGGAGACAGGCTGCAGAGGGGGGTTGAGTGAGGTTAGGATTTTATGCAGAGGAAAAAAGGTGAGTTTTGAGAGCGGACTTGAAGGAGGCAAAAGTAGGTTGCTGACGGACAGAGAGAGGAAGTTTGTTCCAGGAGAGTGGACCAGAAACAGAGAAGGCTCGTGGACCATAGGTATTGAGCTTAGTGCGTGGAAAGCGAAAAGTCAGAGGATCGGAGGCAGAGCGGAGGGTACGTGAGGGAACATAGATCTCAAGTAGGCTTGACAGGTAATCGGGGGCTGCGTTATTGAGGCTTTTGTAGCACATGGTGTCTAGTTTGTACTGTATGCGCTTTGATACAGGGAGCCAGTGAAGTTGTGCCAGGAGAGGAGATATGTGGTCAGCTTTTTTCTTTTTGAGTACAAGGCGTACAGCATTGTTTTGAATGCGCTGTAGGATGTGAATGGTGGAGGCAGGAAGACCAGACAGGAGTGAATTGCAATAGTCAATGCGAGACATTATGAAGGAGAGAACGAGTTTTGCAGTTGTTTCGACAGAGAGATACTTCCTGATCAGGCTTATACGATGGAGATGATAGTAGCAAGATCTGGCAGTTTGAGAAACAAAGTTGTTCATGGACAGGGTAGAGTCAATGCAGACACCAAGGTTTTTAGCTGAATCAGAAATTGGGACTGATGTGTTACATAATGGGAGAGAAAGAGGAGGCAGCTGGGAAAGTTTCTGACGGGTGCCAATGAGGATAGCTTCTGTCTTGTCGTCATTAAGCTGAAGTCTATTGTGTGTCATCCAGTTCTTAATGTCCGAGTAACACTCAGTGGTGCGAGTCAACAGGCGCTGTATATTATCAGGTGAGTCACTATCTTGAAGTTGGGTGTCATCAGCATAGAAGTGGTGTTTTATAGAGTGGGAGTTGATGATGGTGGACAGGGGGGAGGTATAAAGAGTGAAAAGAACAGGGCCAAGGACAGATCCTTGTGGAACACCACAGGTCAGGTATGCAGGTTGAGAGTAAGTGCCATTGATGAGAACAGTTTGTTTTCTGTTTGATAAATACGAAGTGAAAAAGGAGAGAGCAATGTCAGAGATGCCAAAAGTATGATGAAGTCTAGAAAGGAGAATACCATGGTCAATGGTATCGAAAGCTGCAGACAGATCAAGGAGTGTGAGGAGAGAGACTTTGCCAGTATCAGTTGCAAGGAGGAGATTGTTGAGAATGTGTAGTAGGGCAGTTTCAGTGCTATGGCACTGGCGGTAGGCTGACTGGAAAGGATTGAGGAGATTGTTGGCAGACAGGTGAGAGTTCAGCTGGTTGAGGACGACTTTTTCAAGGAGTTTTGACAAGAAAGAGAGATTAGAGATAGGCCTGTAATTTTTCAGTTCATTTGGGTCTAAATTGTGTTTCTTGAGGAGAGGGTGAACAATAGCAGACTTGAAAGAATCTGGGACAGTTCCAGTTTGAAAAGAAGTGTTGATGATGTCAGTGATGAATGGGAGGAGGGTAGGGAGACAATCGGAGTAGAGAGAACCTGGAAGAGGATCCAGTTCGCAGGTTTTGAACGACATGGATCTGATTGTGTTGAAAATTTCTTCTTGTGAGACTGGGGTAAAAGTAGTGAGAGGTGTGCCAGAGAAGGAAGGGTCAGGTGGGCATGGTTGACAGGGTGTCCTGTCAAGCCTGTCACGAAGAGTTTGTATTTTGGTGGTGAAATACTTAGAGAATACAGATGGGAGTTCTTCATTTGTATGTTTTGTTGGGAGAGGTAAGTCTTTTCGTGTGCCAAGGAGATGATTCATGGTTGTAAAGAGTTCTTTTGAAGAAGAGGCATTCAGGATTTTGGTTTGGAAATAGCTTGTTTTTGCAGATGCAATGAGGGTGGATACTTTTGTTTTAGAGGCTTGGAAAAGTTGCCTGTGTACAGTGAGTTTGGATTTGCGCCAGCGGCGCTCTGCTCTGCGGCGGGCACGTTTTGCACAGGCAATCTCATGAGTGAGCCAGGGGGTAGGGGGGCGGTCAGGTAAAAGACGGGTTGTGGCTGGAGCATGAGTGTCCAGAAGATGCTGGAGAGTAGTATAGAATTCATCGGCAAGGTTATGTGACTTTTCAGAAAGGAGACGGGAGGCATCAGATGAAAATGTGGAGAGGTCGATAGATTTGAGATTGCGTCGAGTCACTGTGCGTGTGGTACGGGAAGGAGGAGAAATGTCAAGAGAACAGAGAATTGCAGAGTGGTCAGAGGGAAGGGCTGAAGTTAGACGGGTAGAAAGAACTAAGCAGTTGTTAGTAGCTGAATTGTGGTGATCACGAGAAATGATCCAGTCAAGAATGTGACCTTTTTGATGGGTTGGTTCAGAAATGTGTTGAGTCATATTGTGATTGGACAGAGAGTTGATGATATGTCTTGTGTCATAACGGTGAGTGTTGTCATAGTGGACATTGATGTCACCTAGAATGATGAGATTTCCAGGTAAGAGGCAGTAGTGGTCAAGCAGTTGGTCAAAGTCAGAGAGAAACGTGGATGTGGTGAGTTTGTTGGCAGAGCTAGGTGGAGGTCGATAGACACAGGAGAAGGTGATGGGTTGAGGGGTGGATTGGAAGGATACTTCAACGTGCTCGAAAGAAGGATGGGAGAAAGGCAGAGACTGCGAGAAAGATAGGCGGGAATGGAGTGAGTCGTTGTAGAGGATGGCGATACCGCCACCTCGAGATGAGCGATGGAAAGAAGCAAGCCTGTAACCACTCGGAGTGAGGCTAGCATGTATAGGTTCATGACCAAGCGCAAAATCTCGATAAAAATCAAATCTAAGCGCTGAACATACACTTACGCACGCGCGCACACACACACTTACACATGGCTATAAATGGGGAAAAAGAATAAAAGCAATGGAAAATTATAGAGAGCATATTATATACAAATATATATTACAATGTGATTCCCCTCCGAGTGGAGACAGGCTACAGAGGGGGATGAGTGAGGTCAGGATTTTATGCAGAGGAGAAAAGGTGAGTTTTGAGAGCGGACTTGAAGGAGACAAAAGTAGGTTGCTGACGGACAGAGAGAGGAAGTTTGTTCCAGGAAAGTGGACCAGAAACAGAGAAGGCTCGTGGACCATAGGTATTGAGCTTGGTGCGTGGAAAGCGAAAAGTCAGAGGATCGGAGGCAGAGCGGAGGGTACGTGAGGGAACATAGATCTCAAGTAGGCTTGACAGGTAATCGGGGGCTGCGTTATTGAGGCTTTTGTAGCACATGGTGTCTAGTTTGTACTGTATGCGCTTTGATACAGGGAGCCAGTGAAGTTGTGCCAGGAGAGGAGATATGTGGTCAGCTTTTTTCTTTTTGAGTACAAGGCGTGCAGCATTGTTTTAAATGCGCTGTAGGATGTGAATGGTGGAGGCAGGAAGACCAGACAGGAGTGAATTGCAATAGTCAATGCGAGACAGTATGAAGGAGAGAACGAGTTTTGCAGTTGTTTCCACAGAGAGATACTTCCTGATCAAGCTTATACGATATATACAGCACTACCCTTACAGACTATATATACAGCACTACCCTCCAGAGGACGTTACAGACTATATATACAGCACTACCCTCCACAGGACGTTACAGACTATGTATACAGCACTACCCTCCACAGGACGTTACAGACTATATATACAGCACTACCCTCCACAGGACGTTACAGACTATATATATACAGCACTACCCTCCACAGGACGTTACAGACTATATATACAGCACTACCCTCCAGAGGACGTTACAGACTATATATATACAGCACTACCCTCCACAGGACGTTACAGACTATATATACAGCACTACCCTCCAGAGGATGTTACAGACTATATATACAGCACTACCCTCCACAGGACGTTACAGACTATATATACAGCACTACCCTCCACAGGACGTTACAGACTATATATACAGCACTACCCTCCACAGGACGTAACAGACTATATATTCAGCACTACCCCCCACAGGACGTTACAGACTATATATACAGCACTACCCTCCACAGGACGTTACAGACTATATATACAGCACTACCCTCCAGAGAATGTTACAGCCTATATATAAAGCACTACCCTCCAGAGGACGGTACAGACTATATATACAGCACTACCCTCCACAGGACGTTACAGACTATATATACAGCACTACCCTCCAGACGACGTTACAGACTATATATACAGCACTACCCTCCACAGGACGTTACAGACTATATATACAGCACTACCCTCCACAGGACGTTACAGACTATATATACAGCACTACCATCCACAGGACTTTACAGACTATATATACAGCACTACCCTCCACAGGATGTTACAGACTATATATGCAGCACTACCCCCCAGAGGACGTTACAGACTATATATACAGCACTACCCTCCACAGGACGTTACAGACTATATATACAGCACTACCCTCCAGAGGACGTTACAGACTATATATACAGCACTACCCTCCAGACGACGTTACAGACTATATATACAGCACTACCCTCCAGAGGACGTTACAGACTATATATACAGCACTACCCTCCAGACGACGTTACAGACTATATATACAGCACTACCCTCCAGAGGACGTTACAGACTATATATACAGCACTACCCCCAGACGACTTTAAAGACTACGTGTTAAACATATTCAAGATAACTGACATCCCTCATCCATGTCACACACACTGATCCCTGTCCACAGTATTGCCTATCAATGCACACAGCAGTCCTTTTACCGCCTTCAGTCAGACGGACACAGTCTACTCACAGGTCCTTAACTGAACTTCTGTTCTTAATTAAGTGATCACAACAGCGTCCGTACTAATTGCTCCTCTCTGACCAAAGGGATGTTTCTCTGGCGATAGTTCGAAACTTCTTCATTACCTTCTGCTGTTCGATGAAACATCAGGGGAGTTTTTGATGTTTTCCGTTCATTTTTGTATTTGTTGTTATTTGTTATTTGTTGTCTTATGTTTACACTGACAAAGGCAAGTTGGCTGAAAAAGAAACACATTTTTTATTATATACGTCTTCTGAGTGTTCACTACCACTTTTTCTTTCTAACAAGTCTCGTCTTCATGGCGTTTTTTGTTTTGTTTTGTTTTGTTTTGTTTTGTTTTGTTCTGCACTAGACTTCCAGTCCACATAGTTCTGTGCCTGTACGTGACCACATGTTGGGTTGCTGTAAGGTAAAGCAGCGAATGAGAAGAGATGGGCACTGGACTATTAATGGTCCCACCCCCAACCACCCACCCCCGTAAAAAAAAACAACCCGAGGTCGTTATCACCTCGTTCTTGTACAACCGGAAGAATAACTGTTTTGACTCTAAGAAACGGGGAACTGTAACTTGGCGTTTCAAACGCTACAAAATGGACAGAATCGGAGACAAGAATCGTGACTAGAACGTGGACGATGGTGATTGGTCCTTTTCTACGGACGCTACTAATGAGCTGGACGTGGACAGTGCGTAGCCTCAGTGCAGCACCACCCATTCTGTTGTGTATGTGTGTATTTCTGGTTTATCTATGAAAGTACATTTTGCTATACAACTTTGCCAGGGATTACACTTTGTCGACGAGGGATCTTCAACATGCGCTGAACACAAGAACTCAGTCATTATTTCATCCAAAATACCAGCACCTACCTAAGATATAATAATGGAAAATAAGTGAGAAAGAGAGAGAGAGAGAGAGAGATAGAGAGAGTGTGTGTGTGTGTATGTGTGTGTGTGTGTGTGTGCGCGCGTCTGTGTATATGTGTGCGTCTGTGTATGTGTGTGGTATGTGCGTATCTCTGTCTAGATATATATACATATATAGATATATACTCGTATATATATATATATATATATAATATATATATATATATATATATATATATATATATATATATATATATATGTGTGTGTGTGTGTGTGTGTGTGTGTAAATATATATATACTATGTGTGTGTATAGATGTACATAAACATGTATCAACATCAGGTGCCTTGACGCATGGCGTTGACGATTATGGACTTCCATCTGTCTCTATCTCTTGTTGCCTCAAGCATCTCTTCCACCCTCCCTGTCCCCAGCCACTCTGCAAGTCCGTCCAGTATCTTCTCCCTGGGTCTACCTGGTGCTCTCCTTCCCTCCAGCTTTCCCGTTGTGACCAAGTGTTCCAATTCCCCTTTCCTCATAAAATGGCTCATGAATGTTGCCTGTCTTTTCCTAATCTTCCTTATGAATGATCTACTTGTGTCTGCCTCCATCAAGACTGTCTCGTTTGTTTTCTTTGCTGTCCATGGAACTCTCAACATCCTTCTTAGGAACCACATCTCGGCTGCCTCAATCTTGTTATACATGTATTTGTGATATATATATAAGCTACGCACAAAAAGTTAAGGATCACTTGCACAAAAATTCATAACTTTCAAAATAAGAAAGCCAATGCGTTGAAGTTTGGCAACCATTTAATTCCATGCTTTAGTGATAACGATACACAATTGCCTTCAATTTTGAGCAATCGTTTGGTGTGTACATTTGATCAAAGTGGGTACGTATCGAAATTTGATTTCCCAAAGTCATTGAAATCATAAGACAGGGCATTCTGATGCTCCCAAAAGTTCAGTAATGCGTGTAACCGCCATGGCTGTTCTGGCACTCGACGCAGCGAGTCCTCATCGAGTTGACCAGGTTGGTGAAGATCCTCTGTGGAAGCGCCTGCCACTCAGCCTGCAGCATTTGGTAGAGGTGTTGGGCATCCCTGGGAGGGGGGTGGTTGCTCCTCACTTTGCGATCCAGCTCATCCCAGAGGTTTCTCAATCGGGTTGAGATCGGGACTGCATGCTGGCCACTCCATTCTGTTGACTCCAGACTGCTGCAGGAAGTCGTTGACCACCCTTGCCCTGTGGGGGCGAGCGTTGTCATCCTGGTAGACAGCCGTCGGTCCCATCTGCTGCAGTGTAGGCACAGCCAGCGGTCGAAGGATCTCATCCCGGTATCGGAGGCCAGTCAGGTTACCCTGTACATGATACAAGGGTGTTCTGTGGTGAAGGCTGAAGGCCCCCCAGACCATTACAGAACCTCCACCAAAGGCCACCTTTTCTTGGACAGTGGTGTCAATAAAGCGTTGCCCTGGGCGCCTCCAGACCCTCAGTCGGCCGTCGTTGTGGTTCATGGTGAAGCGTGATTCATCACTGAACAGTACCTGGGACCATTGCTGACGTGTCCATCTCACGTGACGTCTGCAGAAGGCGCGGCGTGCTGCCCTATGGGCTGGAGTTAAGCGTGGCCGTACAGCTGGGCGACGAGAACGGAGGTTAAACCCATGAAGGCGGTTCCGTATGGTCTGCTGGCTGATGTTGATGTTAGTAGCCACCCTCAACTGCCTTCGAATGATGCTGGAAGAGGCTGTTCTTGTCTGCAGGGCTTGTCGTTCAATGAGACGATCTTCACGTGGGTTTGTCTTCTTCGGTCGACCAGATCTGCGTCTTTCATGGACCCTCCCAGTGGCTGTGAAGCGTTGAATCAGTCTGACAATGACCGAGATGGACACCTGAAGTCGCCTGGCCACTTCTCGCTTGGGAACACCATCTTGGAACCATGCAACAGCTCGTCCCCTCTCAAACTCGCTCAATTTTCGTCGTGGAGGCATTGTCAGATCAGGCCTACTACTGGTGGAATGTCTTCTTATAAAGCCAAGCAAGAGACAGCATCTCACACATAAGCAGCAGTGCTTGCACGTGCATAATGGTTTTTCCATCTGGCTTGTGCAATGTGTTCAGGCAGAACGGTCCAAAACAAGGTCCTTTTTCGCAAGTTTCCGCTTTTCCGTTTGCGGCCAAGCTCAGTAGTAGAGAATCCCGTGCAATTTTCGCACTAACACAACATCGCCCACTTACAGCTGAACAAGAATTCATAACAATTTGGCTGGACTGAGAAATAAATAACAGTAGCGAACTGAGTTTATTACGCACCTGTTTTCTCATAGTGATCCTTAACTTTTTGTGCGTAGTGTATATATATATATATATATATATATATATATATATATGTGTGTGTGTGTGTGTGTGTGTGTATGTATGTATGTGTGTGTGTGTGTGTGTGTGTGTGTGTGTGTGTGTGTGTGTGTGTGTGTGTGTGTGTGTGTGTGTGAGGAATCCATGTCTGATCGAGATCTGAACCCCAGTTTCTCGTGCCCTAGACATGTGCTTTAACCAGCAGGCCTCACTCCCACTTTTCCGCCACAGTCGTGTTACCTGTCCACAGACAGTTCCCTTTCTCGGTGCCCCCAAAAACCCCGCCAGCCAAACGTCCCAAAAATGAGTAAGACACCATTCAACACAAAATAGAAGGATCAGAACCCTTATCCACTCAAGGGCAAGTGTCCATTTAGGGTCGGCACACATTGCCGTCCAAGGGGACAGTTGCGTGACATAGAGACGTGCGTGATGGGATTAGGGCCTGACCACACTAGTGGTTCGTTAGGCTCTATTCAGACCTACAGTCAGTGTGTGAGTGTGTGTGTCACTGAAGTGTGCCACTAAATGCACACAGTGACGTGCCCCTGGATACCCCATTTGTTCCCCTTTTGCTATCGATTTTCTCTGTTGGGGGGGGGGGGGGGGTGATGGTTTTAAAGATGCGGAGCAGAAGGCAAAGATGGATTACACTAAAGTGACGGATCTCTCTGCCACCGCACTCCACCCTGTCTGTCTGTCTGTCTCTCCAAAACTACCCCACCGCGCCACTCTCTCTCTCTCTCTCTCTCTCTCTCTCTCTCTCTCTCTCTCTCTCTCTCCCCCGCACTCCACCCTGTCTGTCTGTCTGTCTGTCTCTCTCTCCAAACTACCCCACCGCGCCACTCTCTCTCTCTCTCTCTCTCTCTCTCTCTCTCTCCCCGCACTCCACCCTGTCTGTCTGTCTGTCTGTCTCTCTCTCTCTCCAAACTACCCCACCACGCCACTTCTCTCTCTCTCTCTCTCTCACCGCACTCCACCCTGTCTGTCTGTCTGTCTGTCTGTCTCTCTCTCTCCAAACTACCCCACCGCGCCACTTCTCTCTCTCTCTCTCTCTCACCGCACTCCACCCTGTCTGTCTGTCTGTCTGTCTCTCTCTCCAAACTACCCCACCACGCCACTTCTCTCTCTCTCTCTCTCTCCTCCACCGCACTCCACCCTGTCTGTCTGTCTGTCTGTCTCTCTCTCCAAACTACCCCACCACGCCACTTCTCTCTCTCTCTCTCTCACCGCACTCCACCCTGTCTGTCTGTCTGTCTGTCTGTCTCTCTCTCCAAACTACCCCACCACGCCACTTCTCTCTCTCTCTCTCTCTCACCGCACTCCACCCTGTCTGTCTGTCTGTCTGTCTCTCTCTCTCCAAACTACCCCACCACGCCACTTCTCTCTCTCTCTCTCTCTCACCGCACTCCACCCTGTCTGTCTGTCTGTCTGTCTTTCTCTCTCTCTCTCTCTCTCTCCAAACTACCCCACCGCGCCACTTCTCTCTCTCTCTCTCTCTCTCACACACACACACGCACTCTCTCTCTCTCTCACATACACACTCTCTACTCTCTCTCTCTCTCCCCCACACACACACACACACACACACACACACACACACACACACACACACACACACACACACACTCTCTCTCTCTCTCTCTCGCCCCAAACCACACAACATGCCATTTTAACCCCCTGCCAGATAAATCACGCAGGCCGAAGACCCTTTAGATCCAAGCGGTACAAGTACCTGTGACCATCAACTCAGTATCAGCAAATCGCCGCTTTAACCCCTTCAATCCCTCACACTACTCACCAGCTTCCTGCATTAACCCTTTCACTCCATTAACCTGTCCATCAGCTTCCTGCATTAATCCCTTCACTCCCTCACCCCATCAAACGACTTCCTGCATTAACCCTTTCACTCCCTCACCCCACCCACCAGCTTCCTGCATTAACCATTTCACTCCCTCACCCCATCAACCGACTTCCTGCATTAACCCTTTCACTCCCTCACCCCACCCACCAGCTTCCTGCATTAACCCTTTCACTCTCACCCCACCACCAGCTTTCTGCATTAACCCTTTCACTCCCTCACCCCACCCACCAGCTTCCTGCATTAACCCTTTCACTCCCTCACCCCACCCACCAGCTTCCTGCATTAACCCTTTCACTCTTTCCGCCTATCTACCAGGTTTCCCTCATTTAACCTTTTCACTCCCTCACCCCACCCACCAGGTTTGTTAACTAACCCTTTCACACCCTAACCCTATCCATCAGCTTCCCTATCGCTTTCACTTTCTGCCCCTTTCCACCTGCGGATCAGAGATTGAGAGGGTTAACCAGACGTGCATCTCAGAATGTGAGGGTTTATCAGATCTGTGTGCACTTCGTTTCCTGCAGTTACAGCAGGGATAGGGTTACAACACAGCCCTCTCTCCCCCCACCCCTGCTCCGTCCCCCCACCCTCTTCCCCACTGTTCACGTCTGAAATGGTATTAGCTGAGCACTGTTAACTGGGCCCTGGTGACGTCACACATGACGTAACGGGTTCTGTGGTCAGACAGACAAGTTCACATTGTGAGCGTTAAGTAACGGTGGTTTTAAAACGACACTGACTGACTCCATTTGGACTAGGTATGGTCTTTCTGCCAGACATTTTGGGTTTTACTGCAAGAAACTAAAAATAAAGCAACAACCATACAAACAAGAACCCCCCCCCCTCCCCAAAAGAACAACAACAAAAAAGCAAAAACAAAACAAAAAAATCCCCCCAAACGCCCCCCCCCCCCCCCCCCCCCGAAAACAAACAAAACAAGAATAAAAAAAACCTCCCTCACCCCCCCCCCAAAAAACAACAACAAGCAAACAAACAAACAACATATATACGTACACAGACTCTCGCAAGCCAAAACAAACAAAAAACAAACAAAAACAACAAAAACAAAAAACAAACAAAAACAACAAAAACAAAAAACAAACAAAAAAACAAACAAAAACAAAAAACAAACAAAAAAAACCAAACAAAAACAGGTACGAAAACAGTTGCCAACCAACAACCAGATGTGATCTAACGCGCTGTTGGGCTCTACCTACGTCATACAATCCGGTTCAACATTTCACATCTTCCAGTCCAAAATTAACCTGGACCCTGTCAATCCATGGATTGGGCTCCTAGGAAAACCCCAAAAAATTTACGCGGTGAAAGGGGGTGGGGGAGGACGAGAGAGGGGAAGGGGGGGGGTTAAAACTGCTTTATTTAATCTGTACTTCTTGATACTTTATATCAATTTGCAACATCCTGCTTTTCATACCCGATTGTTTTAATGTTTCTCCATAAACAAGGAGACTGTTGATATGTCTTGACAGTCTTGTTTACAGATGGTCGTGTTCATGTATTTCTTCACAAACAGGGAGACTACCGATATGTCCCAACCATCGCGTTTAATTAACCCTTTGACTTGCGCAGCCAATCCACAAACTGCGAAAGCTTAACCTTTTGACTCCCTCACCTTATCCACCAGCTTCCTGCAAAATTTCTGTAAGAACAGAGAGATTGCTGATGTGTCTTGATCATCTTGTTTCAGGTTGCCTGTTTTGATGTGTCTTCATAACGAGCGAGACTGTTAATATGTCTTTACCATTTCTGTTTGAGGTCATAACTAGCGACACTGTTAATATGTCTTTATCATTTCTGTTTGAGGTCATAACGAGCGACACTGTTAATATGTCTTTACCATTTCTGTTTGAGGTCATAACGAGCGAGACAGTTAATATGTCTTTATCATTTCTGTTTGAGGTCATAACGAGCGACACTGTTAATATGTCTTTACCATTTCTGTTTGAGGTCATAACTAGCGAGACAGTTAATATGTCTTTACCATTTCTGTTTGAGGTCATAACAAGCTAGACTGTTAATGTCTTTACCATTTCTGTTTGAGGTCATAACAAGCTAGACAGTTAATATGTCTTTACCATTTCTGTTTGAGGTCATAACTAGCGAGACAGTTAATATGTCTTTACCATTTCTGTTTGAGGTCATAACTAGCGAGACTGTTAATATGTCTTTACCATTTCTGTTTGAGGTCATATCTAGCGAGACTGTTAATATGTCTTTACCATTTCTGTTTGAGGTCATAACTAGCGAGACTGTTAATATGTCTTTACCATTTCTGTTTGAGGTCATAACTAGCGAGACTGTTAATATGTCTTTACCATTTCTGTTTGAGGTCATAACTAGTGAGACAGTTAATATGTCTTTACCATTTCTGTTTGAGGTCATAACTAGCGAGACTGTTAATATGTCTTTACCATTTCTGTTTGAGGTCATAACTAGCTAGACTGTTGATGTCTTTACCATTTCTGTTTGAGGTCATAACTAGCGAGACTGTTAATATGTCTTTACCATTTCTGTTTGAGGTCATAACTAGCGAGACTGTTAATATGTCTTTACCATTTCTGTTTGAGGTCATAACTAACGACACTGTTAATATGTCTTTACCATTTCTGTTTGAGGTCATAACTAGCGAGACAGTTAATATGTCTTTACCATTTCTGTTTGAGGTCATA